>JADBJO010005223.1:0-169309 GCA_016801955.1 Conus betulinus
CCCCCCCCCATTTAATTTTGTTGGCAAGTTCCCTCTTGATGGCTAACCAGATGATCAAGTGAGTCTTTCTTATTTTGTCGGAGCTCCCTTCTGGCAGCGATATGCCTTGACCTGTGAGGGTCAGTTGGTAAGATGTCGTCGTGGCGTAGTGGCACTATCTCTTCAAGACTGCTTAATTCAAGTAACAAACAAAAGCTGTAACCTTTCCCTGGTGAAATCCTAACAAACCCCTGTGGTGATTAGAATACTCCGCCTTTTGTTCCAGACTAATAACGGTGTAACCTTAGGGTGAAAAAGCAAAATAACCCAACTTTGGCCTGATTCCAAATGTCTTTGACAGCATGGTTTAAATCATTGTCGTAAAAACAAAAAAAAAGAAAAAACAAAGCAGTGGAGGAGCAAGAGTACTGAAGATCGTGAACCCACACCATCAAGTACAACTACATGTGATGACAACACTCCAAAAAAAAAAAGTTAGAGCCTACAATTCTAGTGGGATAAAGTGTTTCCCTGGCTTGAGTTTTGACGAATTGTCTCAGGGAATGAAGTGTTTCTTGTGTGTGAAGACTGGTCAGAAAAATACTTTCGTCAGTGGTTGCACGAACTTTCAAAGAAGTGCTGTAGTAAGACACGAGTTGACTGCCAACCGTAATCTGCCAGTGCAGCTAATTTAAAGGCAAGCTGACATGACCCAATCTGTCAAAAAGGCATCGCCGCTTGTGACTAGGTACCAACAGTACTTCTGCACGCATACCATTTTACAATGTAGATTGATTTTATTAACATGGAGTAGGGACCCCTTGAAGTAAACCTGGGACCCCTTGGAAATCTGAAAAAAGGGTCCATGGGACCCCAAAAAATTTTATCTTAGCAGAAGCCATGTTTAGGATGTCCTTCCACCTCCCTGCATAGTCCAAAAATGTGTGTGAAAACTGATCTAGTTTGAATATGGCACAATGAAATGAACTCACTTAGAGCAATCACTCTTGCTGCCTAACTGGATATGAATGGGGAATAGCTTCCTGCTCTCTTGTTTTGATTTTTTTCATGGGATTTTTATGATATGGTGATGTTCCATGCCAAGTGGGGATAAAGTATTTGTGTGGACTGGTAAGAGGTAAGTATATTTTAAAACTACATTTTGTACCTAAATTCCAATTTTCCTAACATTGTATGTGTTTTATTTTTGAGAATAATATACGTAAAACAGTGAACTGATGACCTTAAATCAAAATCTTCAGTGTCTGCAGGTCTTAGGTCTTGTCTTTGGAGGGGTGTTTGGCTGTCTCCTACTGAAGTGATCTTCCTCAAATTGGGTCTGTAAATAGACATTATTTGTCATTAGGTGGCACCATCACTGAAGTACCTTGACAGTAGTGCAGAGTCTCCTTTGGTGGGTTGATGCATGACAACCTGATATTGATAGCTTGCTGTCTATTTTTAGCGCTGAGACTGTCACAGAATGAACCTGAGTGTTGTTGAGCCTGAATCATCAGCAGTATGGAGCAATGTCACAGAGATATTGAGGGTTCCAGTCCACTCTTGATGTGTCGTCATTTGTAGCTGATGCAATTCTTTGGTCCCTGGTTGCAGGTGTATGCATGGGGAGACAACGACCATGGTCAGCAAGGCAATGGCACAACCACAGTCAATCGGAAGCCAGCCTTGGTACAGGGCCTGGAGTGGGTACAAGATCACACGAGTCGCCTGTGGTTCTTCCCATTCCATTGCATGGGCAACCACCGACCTCTCCACTCCCATATCCCATGAGCCTGTGCTCTTTTCTGCTGCCAAGGACCCCTTGGGAGCCACTCTGTTGGTTAGTGTATGATGTGTGTATGTGTTTGTGAATGTGTGTGTGTGTATGTGTGAGTGTGAAAGAGATTTGTGTGTGTGAAAGTGTGCGTTTGTTTTTGTCACATACTTACCTTTCCAAAACACACTTACCCTGTCCCAAACAAATGCCTTCTTCTTCCTACAGCATGAAACATCAGGAAATTGCCCCTAAAAAGAAAGAATCATATGGAGAGCAGGGAGCTCGTGCTGCTCAACCTACAGGAGTATATGAGTGCTCTCCCTTGAGCAAAACAACCGCACTTTACTCTAAAACAATCACCTTTTTTTTTTTCCCTTTTCCTCATCGTGGACACATCTCTCTCCAGCACTTGAACTTGGATCAGCAGAAACACCCTTTTGAGTTGGCCTTATTTCTTTCGACCTGCCTACGCCTTCCGGGTCAGAGTTTTTGAGAGAGCTTAGTCGCTTTGCGTCTTCTCTTAGTCTACTTCACAGCAAGGCTGTTTGGGGTAATTCACCAAGACTGGCGTTTCTTCTCCCCCCAGTTGTCAGAGTTTGTTATTCCTGTTGACAAGTGTGTTTCCTTACTAGACAGCGTGGAACCGGTGTCTTCTGCACTGGCTGCTTTCCATTCACCCGCTGCAGTTCGTGCTAATGTTGGTGCTCAGAAAAAAAAGAAAAAAAAAAAGTGGCAAAAACGCATATGGAAATGGGGCATGGCATATAAAAACATTTCAACTTACTCTTATGATTGAACATCTGTATCCATTATACAGTGAGAAGCATAGATGTATAAAAGTTCCATTCTGTAGTAAAATTATCATTAATATTCGCATTATATTGTTTCTACCTTGTATCTTTTATTCAGCTGCCTCTGAAAGATAGTTAAGTTAGGTGGGCATTTTCCTTATATATATATATATATATATATATATATATATATATATATATATATATATTTATATATATATATATATATATATATATATATATATATATATATATTTTATATATATATATATATATATCATATATATATATATATCTATATATATATATATATATCCTATTTGGCAAAGATAATAAAGACAAAAGTACCATCTGTATTGATATGGCTATCCACATTAAAAAGTACCCGTTCACATGAAATCTTTGAATAGTAAACATTTTCACATTTTTTCATTGAACATTTTTTTTCCAAACAGGTCCAAAAACATCTAACTTATTTACACACTCCAGAAAAAAAAAGGTTCAGTAGAGTCTTGCTTCATTACATAGCAAACAGTTTTGTCCATTGCACTTAAAACAATATTTGTTGCAAAAATTCTGCGAACAGTTCTAGTCTGTAGCCACTTTAATCTAATGTCTTTAGTGTTATGTATTTAAAAGAACACCTCTTTTCCAAGAATATCAACATTTAATTTTTGTATCCATTTTAAACAGCAATTAGGTTTGACTTGCGTTAATTTTTTTTTTTTTTTTTTTTTTTGTGGTCATTTTGATCCTTTTGATACCTTACAAATATGTCTTAATGCATTTTGTATCTCCAAAACTCTGTTATTGTCCCTATTTCGTTTATTCAATTTATTCTTATATATTCTGTAATTGAAGATATAAGACCATTAAATGTGACAAATCAACCTTACATCCATGATTTGTTCAGAATTCCTCAAATGTGATAATTCTCCATTTGTCTTGAGAAAATTTTTTATGGCGTAAACTCCTTTTCTTATCAATTTGTTATATTTAATTATACGTTACCAATTTTTACATTTTCATTTGTAGAAAATTGGTTCAGAAAGCAATTCATTCTGAGTTTTTTACATTAAAATGGAATAACTTTTATGCTTTCAGTACATGCATCCAAAAAGTGCTCATGTTTTTATGCGTAAAATCAAAAGCTGTTCCATAGTATTCTAGAAATGAAAGAATTAGGCATATTTTTTGTTGCAATACATTTCTATTTATGGTTTGTGGTTTTTCAGTTTTTTAATTTATGACAGTTTGAAAGCACAAATATATTTCCTTATGTCATTGTGTTTGATAGAAGTCTTCCGACTGATTTTATCTTGTTTTTCCATTCCAGACAAACTGAAAGCACAGTTTCTGTAGGATCTCGGAGTAGTATCTATAAGTGTATTTATTTTGACAAAACGAGCGATTTCAAAACAGCTACTCAACCTGTTGGGGTAATGGTTCTTTGGACCAAATTGTTAACAATATTTGACTTCAGAAAAATTTCATTATAGTTAATACTTTCACAATCCTTTAGATCTTGAATGAACCATATTCCTAGTATCTTGAATCTAGGAGGATTCCATATCTTTTTTAAGTGAGGAGAGTAAGTCACATTATTCTTCTTTTTTCTTCTTAAGCTTACTGCTTGTGTTTTACTACTGTTCATATGCAGTCATGACACTCTGCCAAAGTGGTCTACTAGAAGTATAGTTTTTTCAAGTGAAGTTTTTATCTCCTGCATTAAATAACTGAGTATCATCGGCAACTGAGAAATTTTTGTGTTTGGTGTCACCGACATGAATTCCTTTAATCAATTCCTCTTCCTTAATCATTTGCCAAAATTTCCACACAAAGGATAAACAAAATTTTGGAAAAGTGGGTCTCCTTGTCTGCATCCTCTTTCCACCTGAAACCAGTGGGAAGTATTTCCATTAACCCTTTCACCGCCAGACATTCTATTTTTGCATAAATCCCCATCACCAGCCATTTTTTTCCAAAAAAGCTCTTATTTTATACCAGCATATGTGAAACGCAGATATCTCTGGAACTAAACAACCAGTTCTCATGCTATTTTTTGTAAAATGGAGGAGATACACTGTACTTTTATTATATCATAACATGTTAGTAATGGTTAGTCAACAACATTTTCAAAGTTTTAGTAATTTCAAGTGCAAAACAAAATGCAAAATAAAAAAATGAATGATAAGTTTCTTCTAAACATAAAAAAATGAAGAAAGAATGCCAAAAAAACTCTGAACAAGGGAAGAAAATACTCCACTCACAATTGAAGACCAGAAAATATCCATCAGAAAAATGGAAGAAACAGCCACAAATACAACTACTCCAATAGCAGGGAACACACACACACACACACACACACACACACACACACACACACACACACACACACACACACACACTCGCACACTGCTAAATCAGGAGATATCAATGACAAGTCAGTGGAGCTAGGGTTGTGTTTTGGATTGTCTGGGATGCAAGTAATACAACCATTGTTTAAAAGATAAAGAGATGAATCTACAATATTTTCTATAAAGCGATTGTTCGTTACTTTTTGACACCCTTTTCCCAGAAAGGTGAATGGGCATTAAAATCCCCAGTGATAAGATATTTATTAGAACTGTCTGGAGCAGTCGTAACCATTCAGTATTAATATCATTGGGTCCTTGTGGTAAATAAACAGAAATTATTGTTAATATACTTGAATTTGTTTATACCGTGACTGCACAGGCATGCAACCCAGCAATATCTGATGGAATAGGACTTACACATGGCGTATACTTCTCATTCTCATGTACATATATAGCTACATTAACTTTTTCATTTTCGTTGACATTTTGGATAATAGGTGGAAAATAATAGTTTTGATAACTTAGGTAGTTTGTCCTTCCGAATATTTAGTGATTGCAAAGCTAATATGTTATATTTTTTCTTCAGCTAACTGCTGTATAAGTTGACCCTTACCAGTTAGAATGGATCGACAAGTCCATTGGAAAACTTTAAAATCTTTGTCCACACATTCGATTTTCAACAGGAAGAAATAGTAGTAATAGAAAATAACCTGAAAAAACCAAGTTAAAAAAAAAAGAAATTGAGATTCCCTGCGCAGTGAGTTTAAAGGCTACAAAAAACGAAGATCAGCCTGAAAATCTACACAAAAAAGGAATAAGTTAAACACACAAGGCTTAATGTTTCTTAGCACATAGTCGGTGATTAGGGTTTTCTAACGTAGATGGCAAGAAAAAGATCACATCTACACTTCTAGGAGTGGTGTTTAAAAGTTCATGAGAATGTGAAATCTGTTGGACCATGGACCACTGGACCACCGTTGGCCTCCCTCAGGGTAAGGGTGGAAGCTCCTAGGTGTTGTAGGAGGGGGACGTCTTGACGATTTCCATGGCTGTTTCCAAAACAGGCCTCTGATATAACACACACCAAGATGGTGTCAGCAGACAAGAAGCTGAAAACATGCTTCTAGATGTTTTATAATCATGTCAGCAGATACAAGGTCAAAAATGACAAAAATTAGATGTGTGGGTAGCTCTCTTTCCATTCTACCGAATGGAGTGTGTGGTCACCCTAAAGGCAGGATACAACTGTTAAGATCATCAAAGGAAGTGCCAGAGGAGACCATTTAACAAATCCCTGTTGAGGAAGCACGAAGAGGCCGACAGTGTCATAAGAAAAGAAGCGAGTCTTTTCTCCACAGACAATAAGTTAGTTTTTTTTTGTGTGAAAAAATAGTTTTTTCTCAAAGAAAAATTGAAAAGCAAATAAAATATTGGATTCATTGATCGATTGTGCGAAAACGAAGATCCAGAGTACAAGTGTCGGAACACAAACGGACAATCCGCCTACCCGTTCCTATGCAGAGGTTGCTCGTTCTGACTCTCCCCAATCTTCTAGAAAATTAATACCGAATTCTCCAATAAAAAACAAAAGCAAAAATAGGACCAGCAAAAACAGAATGGCCCTGAATCAAACAGTAGAAGACAGGCATAAAATCAAGCATCAGAACACAAAGATGACACAAAATCAAACTCTGACGTCAGGAACAACCTACGTCAAAACCATTCTGCATTACCAAAGAATGAAAGTAAAAGTCCATCCGAAGGTGCTCTTTTTGAATGACTCCATTCTTAACAAAGTGTGTATGTGTGTGTCTTTTTCTTTTTCTTTCTTTTAAAAAATAAAAAAGATAAGACTTGAGAATTGACTTAGACATGGTGACAGCCCTGATATGGTTCTTGAGGTCAGCTGGGCTATAAGCAACGTTGTCTTATCTTATCTTGTCCTGTTTCCCCATAATTGTTTTCCCATAATGCCAATATAAGGGTACATGAAGCCTGGGCTCTTCAGGCAGATGGGGCCACTGGCAGAGCTTTGCAGTAGCTGGCATAGTACATGCAGCTGACTAGAAGTCACAGACAACATTGAGAATGTTCTACCTCAAGGACATGTCTTCAGATGTGCAGGCACTTGATTGCCATGGGGACATAGTAGTTGCTGAGGCTGCAACAGATCGCTGTTGATTACCCAATGACCATGTCTGTTTTTGGTCGATCTAATCGCCCATCATCATCACTGCCTTCCATTTGTTTTTTTTGCACATTCATTTGATTGTACTTTGTTAAACTTGACATATGGGAATTATTTGGGATCTTTGTACTTGCTCTTCCCAGTATTTCTTGGGAGGGAGTCTTCTTGTTTTCCTGGTTTTATGCATGAGTTTATTATTTCTTCTGTGTTTCCAGTTTTTATGTAATTCTGTGTTTCAGACTGTCTTCCCTCTCTTTCTCTTTGCTTTTCTGTGTCTGTTCACCGCCCACCCCCCACCCTGCCCCCCTTGAAATACAATTTCCTACAGTCACACAGTTCCATCTTATGTATGTGACACCTGACATCTTTTTACAACTTTGATTATGTTTGAACCTGACATACTTGCTTTCGAACTGGTTCATCTGTCACAGTTTTTATTGTTTTTGTGTGTGTGTGTGTGTGTATGTGTGTGTGTCATTTATTTAACGTCTTACCACTAATCGTGATATTAGACGACTGTGTGTGTGTGTGTGTGTGTGTGTGTTGCTCAGTTCTTTTACATTGGTCCATCTATTGCAGTAGTGAATACTTGGTCATTCCTCTGTTCTTTTTTACACAGGCCCATCTACCATTCTTGTGAATGCCTTGCTCAGAGCTATGTTCCGTTATACTTGTCCATCTACCATAGTTGTGAATCCCTTACCCTTGCACTATTCTTCCAGTTACCCCTAATTCCTTACTACCAGTCTGTCTGTTCTTTTTTTTTGCTTTTCCCCCTTCCTTAAGTAAAAAATAAACAAAAATGCGAGCATTCTACATAAATCATGTTCTGCTTTGCAGATTTTGTATTTCAGACATAACTCTAGTAAAGCGTGAAATACTTGGCACGCTTCTATTGACCCTTGTAGGTTGACTGTGGCAGGTATCAATGATGGTACAACAGAGGAGGCTTCCTATTCATCCAGTGGTGGAGAGGGGGCAGGGCAGAACAAGCAGAGCCGACCTTCCCTGTCCAAAATCATCTTGTCACTGGACTCCACCTTGGAAAAGAAGCGTGCCCTCAGTCATGTGCTGACAGCTCTGCATATTTCCTATGCCAGGTACTGTCACACACAGCTATCCACACATCCTTGTCATATTTCTTACGCCAGGTGCTGTTACACACAGCTACCCACGCATCCTCATCATATTTCTTATGCCAAGTGCTGTCACACACAGCTACCTACACATCCTTGTCATATTTCGTATGCCAGGTACTGACTGTCACACACAGCTACCCACACATTCATTTCACATTTCCTATGCCAGGTGATGGTAACACTGCCATCCACACACCCATATCACATTTCCTATGCCAGGTGATGGCAGCACTGCCATTCACATCCATGTCACATTTCCTTTGACAGTCACACAGAGCCAGCCACACATCATTGTCCCATTTCTTGTGACAGGCGATGGTCTTAACTGCCACCTACACATCCATGTCATATTTCCTATTACAGTGATAGTCAAACATGTTGTTGCCCACACACCCATATCATATTTCCTATGACAGATGACCCTCACACACAGCCAGCCACACATCCATGTCACATTTTCTGTGACAGGTGATTGTTATAACTGCCGTCTACACACCCATGTCACACTTCCTATGACAGATGACCCTCACACACAGCCAGCCACACACCCATGTCACATTTCCTATGCCAGATGACCCTCACACACAGCCCGCCACACATCCATGTCACATTTCCTATGCCAGATGACCCTCACACACAGCCCGCCACACATCCATGTCACATTTCCTATGCCAGATGACCCTCACACACGGCCCGCCACACATCCATGTCACATTTCCTATGCCAGATGACCCTCACACACAGCCCGCCACACATCCATGTCACATTTCCTATGCCAGATGACCCTCACACACGGCCCGCCACACATCCATGTCACATTTCCTATGCCAGATGACCCTCACACACACAGCCCGCCACACATCCATGTCACATTTCCTATGCCAGATGACCCTCACACACAGCCCGCCACACATCCATGTCACATTTCCTATGCCAGATGACCCTCACACACAGCCCGCCACACATCCATGTCACATTTCCTATGCCAGATGACCCTCACACACAGCCCGCCACACATCCATGTCACATTTCCTATGCCAGATGACCCTCACACACAGCCAGCCACACATCTATGTCACATTTCCTATGCCAGATGACCCTCACACACATCCATGTCACATTTCCTATGCCAGGTGATGCTCACACAATCACCAGCATATCCATGTCACATTTCCTATGCCAGATTATACTCGCACAGCTACCTAATATATCTGTGTCACATTTCCTATGCCAAGATCATACTCACACAGCTACGTATATATCCTTGACACATTTCCCTATGCCAGGTGATGCTCACACAGCCAACCACACATCCAGCAGACAAGAGAATTTTTCCAACATAGTTGGAAATTTGACTAAAATTCAGCTGCAGGAGTCATTTTTTTGTGAAATGCATAAATAGGCAGCTCCTAGAATCCAGCCAAATGTTCGGACTCATTTATGAATTGCTATTCCCATCTCAGATTCAGGTCACTTTCCCCATTACCACACACACACACACACATGTATTCATCCATGTCCAGTTCAAAACTGTTCATCCAGTTCAAAACTGCTCATCCATATGATTTTGCAGTATTTTGTTCACACATTTGGTGAAACTATGATTAGTACAATGAGTTGGGGGGGGGGGGGGGGGGGGGGGGCTGAAAAAGAATTGAGAAGAAGGCTAGATGTGAACTTCTTTACCAGTAATTGCATTTAAGGTCTGTGACCATTGTGTTGTCTTAGCGTGGTTTGATCAATATAGAGACAACTCCCACTAACTCTTGCATGCCAGATCATGTCTGGTTGTGTCAGTCATTGACAACATGCCTATAGATTGGAAAATAATGTGGACCACAGGCCCTGAAATAACAACAACAACAACAAAATGGTGAGAGAGCATGAGGTCATGCCAAAGTATGCTTATGAATCGGGTTTGAAGGTAATTTGTATTTGGAGAAACTAACTCTGTCACTACTTCAACTTTTTGTTAACTCTGTCATAGTTGCTGGGAGATCAGGTATCCGTCTACTCCCTGCTAAGTCGTGAAAACAACCCCCTCCCCCACTACTTTAACTAAAATTTGGATGACATCCACCCATCCTACTCCCTGCTGTTTATACAAACATTTGGAATTTATGTACACACACTTTTTAGATAATAGACTTCTTTCAGTTGAAAGGTACACCAATAGCAGTTAAGGGTAAACAGATCTGCTAGTTTTTGATGTGCTAGGTGATTTCATGCACACACACACACACACACACACACACACATGCACATACACACACACGTGCGCACGCACACACACACACACACACACACACACACACACACACACAGATTAGCGAAAATGCCAACAGTGTTCATCAATTTAACTATTTAATGCTTCAAAATGGATTTCACATCTTGAAAAAAATGATTGGGAAGGAAGTCAATGCAGACAAAGATCAAAGGAAAAAAGTAGATGTTGAACTAAAAAATAGACAAATGAACTCTACCATGTTATCAAACATTAACCCGCAGAGTGCGATGGGCCACAGTCGTGGCTTTCCCGACAAGTGCAATAGGCCACAATTGTGGCTTAGACGAGAACCGTTATACCACTACCGCTAAACGTAATAATGATAATAAATCGAGCTTTATATAGCGCTCTTCGATGAGAGAAAAAGACATCCTCAGAGCGCTTCACAATACAGGAAAATAAAAGTTTCCATAACATTGCACAATATTGAGAAAAAGGCATCAAAACGAAAGGTCACAAAGCAAGCACTAAAACAGATGCACAAGCCACATCCCCCCTCCCCCCACACACACACTTTATCTCCCCCCCCCCCCCTCCCCCCCCCCCCCCACCGCCAACCCACACACACCACACACATGACATTTTATGAACAACGCTCGACAAGAATTTGGGAATAGAAGAAAAGAACCAACCCCCATCCCCACTCCCACCCCCACTCACCCACCTACCCGCCTCCAATTTCGTGAACACTGCAC
The DNA here is from genome assembly GCA_016801955.1 of Conus betulinus. Taxonomy (NCBI): domain Eukaryota; kingdom Metazoa; phylum Mollusca; class Gastropoda; order Neogastropoda; family Conidae; genus Conus; species Conus betulinus. Next base: position 11,214 of record JADBJO010005223.1, read on the forward strand.
GGGGTACAATTTAAAACATGCAGAAGGGAGCACCCACACACACACACACACACACACACACACACAGGGCAGACTCAACACAAAGCAACAAAAACCCACGCGCGTAAACACGCACACGAACGCACACACGCAAGAGCACATAAGCATTCAGGCGCGGAAGCAAGAGGTGAAGGGATGGAGAATGCATGGGAAACACGCATTAACTCGTAAGCTATGAAGAAAGACAAAACGATTTCTGAAAGAGATGCGTTTTGAGACCAGATTTGAAGGCAGAGAGCTTCTGTGAAGAGCGGAGCTGGGAGGGGAGGGAGTTCTAGACAAGGGTTCCAGGTTAATCATTTCACATGACTTGATAGTGTCCATTGTGCACCGTTAGCCCTATCTGTCAGTCATTTGCAAGATTTTCAAGCGTTTTGACTGAAATAATGAGTGATTCCGAGACCAAGTACGAGCCGGAGTTGAGTGGAAGTGGCATGTGTGAAGAATCAGTTGCCGAAAGCAGTAGTGACGAAAGCGAAGCAGGTGAGTTGATAAACTTTGATTGTTTTGTTAAGGCCTAGTCGAGTGATGGGACTCTCGCTGCGTGTGGTCATTGAATATTTTACACTTTTTGGTCCACCACATGAAGGAAAGTGGGGGGGGGGGGGGGTGGGGGGGGGGGGCTGCAGGGTACATGGCTACTTACAGGAGTGATAGCTTTGGCCTGATCAAACTAGAAGATTGTTTCTGGGTGATTATAGGTGGTTTGAAAGCACTTTAGAGATGAATAAAAGTGGTGATTTGAATAGAACAATTTATAACTTTTGTTTGTTTCTTTGTTTTTAGTTTGGAAACATTGTGGGCATGTCAGGAGTGGGCGTGTCTCCAATGAAAGTTATATCCCTTCCCCTTCAATGCTAGTAATTCAAGTTTTATTTTATTTATGATTTTATGCATGCCTTTATTTTTCATAGAATGAATAAGTAAGGCTGTTGATTTTTTTTCCTGGAAAATCAGACTAATTAGTGGGAAACTGAGTCAAGTTCTCTGTAACAACTCTTGCACCATTATGAAAACAATAAGATGAACAGAAGGCTTAGGAGATATGTTTTCTTGTGTGATCCAGAATCTGGGAGCAGTACTGCTGAAGAGAGTGATGGTGAGAGTGAAGGAAGTGAAGATGGAGCAGCAGCCTCTGCAGCACATCCATGGCTTCCTGTCATTGGCGATGATGCTGGTCCTGCCCTTCTGCATTTTACTGCTGCTCCTGGCCCCAAACATTCTCCTGCTCCCAATGCCAGGCCGATTGAGTATTTCAATCAATTTTTTTTTACCCCAGATCTCACTGGTCACATTGTGAGAGAGATAAATAGATACGCACAACAGTGGATAGGTGCCAACCAGCAACACCTACAAGTCAGTCCTCGCTCGAGGGTCCATGTTTGGATCAGACAAGGTGAGACCAATAAGGAGGAAACGAGAGCATTTCTTGGCATCACACTGAACATGGAGTTGATCAAAAAAGCCAGCATTCCTGCATACTGGGATTCCACAGACAAAAGCCAGGAAACACCATGGTTCATCCACCACTTCAACCGGGACAGATTTCAGCTGCTCCTGAAGTTCCTTCATTTTGCCAACAATGAAGACATGCCCGATGCCCAGGATCCCGATGCCCAGGATCCTGGATACAAGACCTTCAAGGTTCAATATCTAATTGAACATTTCAGTCGTGGGTTCCTGTTCCATTACCATGAAAACATATGCATCGACAAAGAGCATGATTGACTACAAAGGCAAAACACCACATCTCACCAATTCCTTCCAAACAAGCGACATGCTTGCTTTGAAATCAAACTGTGGCGCCTTTCTGACAGTACCAATGGCTGCTTGTGCAGATTTGAAGTCTGCAAAGGGGCCCACAACCCAGCTGACAATGCTAATGTTCATGGTGCCGCTTATGCGTTGGTCATGCGCCTAATGCAGGATGCTGCAATGTTGAATCGTGGGCATCACCTCTGCTTGGATAACTATTTTTTCCTCGCCAGTCCTCTTCCAGGATCTCTATGACCATCAAACCTGTGCGACTGGGACTGTGAAAACTCCCAGGAGAGGGCTGCCCAGAGATGCCATCACATGGTGGTTGAGGAACAGAGAAGTTTGTGAGCGGTGCAAAGGTCCTCTTCTGTGTGTGGCTTACCAGGACGGAAAAAGGAAACCAGTTCTCCTGACAACAAAAGTCAGTGCTGGATTCATAGACGTGCGGAACAGGAGGGGCAATGTGACTCAGAAACCTAAGTTTGGCGTCATATACTATACCGTGTCAGACCATAGCATTCTACGGCAGTTAGTCAGCTCTGAGGCTCGGGAGGCGAACATCGGCAAATTCCGTTGGCGGAAGTAGGGTGGGCGTCACGTGACTATCTTATGACTGCATTTGCCACAAAACTTCGGCCTGGCAGAGCTGACTAACTGCCGTAGAATGCTATGGTCTGACACAGTAAGTATACTAGCCAAACAGGGAGTATGATAAAACTCCCATATTGTTGCATTGTATAACAAGACCATGGGAGGGGTGGACCTCTACAAGTACCTTGCAGAGAGAAAGACTGAAGCGGACCATCAAGGTAGCCTTCTCTCTTTTTGGCAGAGCAGTTCTAAATAGCTACTTGCTGTACAAGGCCAGCACCAGTGATGACCCCAAGCTCACCAGACACAAATACATGGTCTCTTTGGTGAAGACTTTGGCAGGAGACTTTCACCCACCTCCAAAAGTAGCTCAGCGGAGACGCAGAGCTGCCGAGATGCAGGCTGCTAGGGCTGACTTCCAACGTGCACAAGCCCCAGCACCTCAAGCAGTCCTCCTCATCCACTGGTGGGCCATGACCTGGTCAAGCTGGCTCCAGGAAGAAAGAGGAACTGTGCTGCTGGCCATCCTACCCATGTGCGCTCTGGGTGGGAATGTTCTGGATGTGACGTGGGACTCTGCCCCAAGTGCTTTTCAGTCTTCCACAGAAGACCAAGGCCCTAACCTTGTGGTGTATATTTCATCGACATGTTCTTCTTGCTTTCTTTCAAGTTTCAAGTGGTTTGACATTCAAGCAGGAAAACTGTGGTGTTTCAAACAGTGTGACCGATGTTTTGGATTACCTTTTTCACCAATGTCCTGGATTACACTTTGAAAAATATCTTTAGCTGCCACCAAGATACTGTCTTGTAATTACTTTTTTCAAATTTCTCATTATCTCTAGTTTACAAAAACATATAGTTTTACCTATCTAGTTTCAAGACGGGCCCTTGCACAAACCCAACGTCCTAATATGACTGTCCGGATTTTGAATTATAGGTATATCATTTGTGACACAATTCATTATACATAGTTCAGGTCAAGAGAATTATCATCTTTCCTATGTTTCCAGCACATATTTTTCTTTATTTTATCTCCAGTCTGAAGTGTTTAGGTAATACAGCAGAAAAACTGTAACTCTTCTAACATTTGACTTACTTTTCAAATAACTTTTTCACTTTTTAACTTTTTTTCACTAGATTCTTCAACATTTCTAGTTTCTAAACATGTATAGGTTTGTATATCTAGTGCAAATAATATGTATGCAGAAGCCAAATTCCCTAGTGTGATGTGTGACGAGTTTCCTGTCCTGGATTTTAACTACATTTCTTTAAAGTTTAAATTGATATACAGAGCACTGTCAGGGTTAATTTGCCTATATTATCTGATCAAATAAAAAAGGCTTTACCTGCACCCAAAAAAAACCCAAACCAAATCACCAGAAATGTATGGCATAACTAACGAGATGATTGAAACTAGTCTTCCAATTACCATACACATCATTCAAAAAATGTTTAACCTTATTTTTAAGAGAGGAATTTATCCAGATTCGTGGGGAAAAAAAGGTTTAAATATCTCATTAGACAAGATTGGTAATCCAGGAGAACCAAACAGTTATTGGGGAATAACACTTACCAATACGTTAGGAAAAGTGCTTAGTATGATTTTCAATAACAGAATAACGGATTACCTTGAACAAAATCAACTTTTATTCAAAGAGCAGGCAGTATTTCGAAAGAATCACAGAACAGTTGATCACATTTTTATCCTAAAAAAGATTGTAAATGAAGTATTAAAAATGGCAGATTATACGGTTTGCTTTGTCAATTTTGAAAAGGCCTTTGATAATGTATGGCATGATGCAATGCTGTTGAAACTGAACAGAATGGGTATAACTGGAAACTGTTTTGATAGAATTAAAGATATGTATATGAATGCTACCATTCAAACAAGATCACATGGCCTTTTGAGCAAAAGAAATTATTGTCCATAAGCAAGGAAAATTTTTTCAGCCGTACTTTATTTAATGTCTTTGAAAATGACATTGTAGGATATATGGATAATAATAAATCACCCAAATCTGATGACTTCACTGCTTCTAAGATTCCATGTTTGTTATATGCAGATGATGTAATTATTTTTTTCTCTTACAAAAACTGGTCTCCAACAAAAACTACATAATTTACATGACTATTGCCAGTGTAGGGGATTAAGAATAAAGAGAGAAAAAAAACAAAAGTTGGTATTTTTACAACAAAATCAAGCACTGAAATACCAAGCTATTTTTACTGCGGTGACAACATAATTCAAACGGCTGATGAATACAAATATTTGGGAGTTATTTTCCACAAGAATGGATGCCTGTTGCAAGCACAGGAATACTTAAGTAAACAAGTGAGCAAAGCATTGCATACTCTACACAGGACCTCTAGAAATACAAAATTTAATATGAATACAATATTCAAATTATATGATGCATTAATGACTCCAATATCAGTCTACGGAGCAGACGTATGGTTCCCCTACCAAACCAAACAAACTGACTGCTTTAAATTAAAAATGCTATTTGATTTTGAATTCAAAGGAGTCAGTCTGTTTGGTTTGGTAGGAGAACCAAATTTCTGCTCCATATAATTTGCACACAAAAAGTACATATGAAAATTTTGTAAATGAATTCTTGGCGTTAACACAAATTCAATGTATTAGGATAAATAGGCAGATTTCCAGTAAGTTTTCCAGTAAGATTTCCAGTAAGTTTAAAAATGATATGTCAAACAATATGCTATTAGCTACACATTCTTTTTTTTTTTTTAAATTTTTTTTTAAGCTACACATTCTTGATTTGTCAGAAAATTCTCTCGCCCTTAGAATGTATAAATGTATACATCATCAAGAGGACAAAAATGATCCTTGGTTGACATTTGTTAAAGAGATATTGATGAATATGAATATGGACCATGTTTGGACAAATCGGTTTTACGTTCAGTATACAGAGACTAAAAGTTGTAACATCTGAAAAGTTAGAAAATGAATATATTTGATATTGGAAAGTCAAGAAAAACAACTTATCTGAACTTAATTTTTACAACACTATTGTAAAACAGTATGAAACGGAAAAAATATTTAATCACTGTTGCAGATGGGAGGCACAGACAAGCCTTAACAAGACTTTGTATAAGTGCCCATGACTTAAAGATAGAAAAAGGACGATATCTGCAGATATTTAGAGAACAAAGACATTGCAATTGTTGTAACGTATTGGAAGACGAAGTTCATTTTCTTGATCATTGTGAAAAGTTTAATGCCAACAGAAATGTTTAAATGAAAGGCACACAATGTCTTTATTAATGCTTCAAATATTGTTCCAAGCCAATTAATCACTATGGAGAATGCCCAATTAATGACTATGGAGAATGCCCAGCTGTTGTTTGGGAAATTTGTGTATGATTGTTTTGTTCTTCTGTGATAACCATATTGTGTCTCATAAACCCTGAGGTTTCATGACAATAAAATTCATTCTGTTCTGTTCTATTCACACACACACACACATGCACACACACACACACACACACACAAACCAAAACTAAAATTGACATACAGAATAGAGACCAAACCAGTGCCTGTTTAATACACAGTACAAAAAAAACAGACAAATGACTTTTTTTTGTATATGCCTTCTACAGATGTGAACAATAATGATAGAGATAAACTTGCCGTATTACTGCAAAAAGCAGACACACACTACCCTGTGTGAGTCCTTTGACAGTTTTGTCACTTTTGTTCTGACACCAGAGCTGCTGTGGTGAAAGCGCTGATGCCAGAACCAATGGCAGTCCCAGCCATGTCAGAATCCAGCATGTCCGTGCTGCAGCAGTAGTGCCCCCTGCTGCAGTGCCTTCAGCCTCCATGGAATCCAGCATGGTGGACAGTACACACAGTTCAGCGGTGGTGGACCATGGGGACATCACTGTGTCTCTGACTGATCCCATGGACCCAGTGAGTGGGGCTTTGAGGCACAACCATTTTACTGTGAACTCTGTGAAGTAGTCCTGATAGGAATATGCAGTGTAAAGGAAATGGATATGTTCAATTTGATCAGATTCACTTGTGGAAAATGAGTACTTAACAGTTTTATGTTGTTTTTTTCCTCATACTTAGCTGTCCAAACAAGTGCCTTATTCCCACTGGGCATAGAACATGGCCATATAATCAAGATCCTCAAAAATTAAATTTTGGAGTACAAAGAAGCTAACTATACCTCGGACTACAGATAGGCGCACAGATGCCTTGATGATCCAGCATCATATCTGAGAGTGAGTATTTAACTGTTTTCCTCCTTTTCCACAGCAAGGGACCCTCCGGGGCTTGCAACCTTGCTGTGGTCGGAGGGTTTGCATGGTCCAGTATTCCTTTAAGCTCTGGTGATGGAAGGACTCGGTTGGGCCAAACAGCTCTAACGTTCAGAGTTCGCTCACTTTCCCGGAGGACCCACGAGTTGGTTCCAACTCCGAGCAAACCGTTCTTTCCGCGGGAGAACGGACGGCCGCGGTAGTTGGAGACGACCTTCCCGCGGAGGGGACGCGGGACTCTCCCTCCTCTACCCGACCGCGGACGCACGACCGTTGCGTTCGAAAGCTACAAGGCAAGCGGCTGCTATTTCCAAATGCTTATCGTCCAACCTGCCCAGAAAATCAAAGGGCAAAGCCCCCCTTAAGGGACCCACTCAAGCCAAAACATCCAAGCGGGATTCCGCTTCTCCTCCAGCCACCCTGCCTTCTAGCTTTTTCCTGCGCATAGTCAGACATCCATTTACTATGCCAAGTCACGCGACCCTCGGCCCCCGGGGACCTTTGCCAGGGCGCGGACAGGCACGGGTGACGTTTTGGGCTGGAACCTCCACCCGTCACTCGCCTTTATGAGACGCGCAGGTCCACGTCTCCCCCCCCATCTGGACTCACCGTCTCACGACGCTCTTCCCCACCGTGCACAGGTGCAGCCAACACCCCTGCACGAGGAGCGTCCCGTTATCTCCGGACGCAGTTTTATGGCCACGTCATGGCACGACCATGCACATGACCATAACTCTGGGCGTATGGGAACACCGAGTGCTTCCACCGGTTGTGAACATACACAAAGACGGCCGACCAACCCCGCTCTCGCCCGTCGCAGGTTCCCCTAGGGGTTTCAGGACGTTGGGGGTTCGACCTACTCGGCCCCCCTTTTGGGCAACGTCCTCGATCCCGTTCCTCGGGGGGAGGATCTACCAGCGGGACCACGGGTAGCCGGCCCTATTCCCCTGGGTCCTGGCACACTCCCGGGGGGGGGGGGGGGGGGGGGGACGACATACCATGGGTCGAACACTATCCCCCCCCTGCTGCTCAAGGTTACCCCGGTCCCCGGGGAGTCCCTGCACAGTACCCTGGGCCGCCACAGCCCGCTTATCTCCCCGGGGACCAGTGGCTCTATGCCCCCGAGAGAGACCAGTGGCTTAATACCCACTCCCAACCAGAACAGCTATATGGTCGCTTGTGGCACCCAATCTCGCAGACCTGGGTCGACCTTGGTCTCCCACCTCGGGCGCTGTCCGATCGGCAGTCCGGGCTCTCCCACCCTAGCCCGTCTGCCGAGCACAGAGCCACGAGGGGCCCCCGCCTCCCCCCCCCCCCCCCCACCACCACCCAACGAGGGCGGGACCCTCACTCACCCGCGCAAATGCCCCCTGAGGAAGACCAACCTTCCCAGGAATTCGACTCCCCACAGCCGGAGGACGACGACGATGAGGAGCTCTTCTCATCCCTTTACGATATTCGCACCATTGAGCGGGTTTCGACCGGACTTGGTGTCGAGGAAGCCCCTCCCTCTGCTGATATCTTGGCCTTCCCTGAGATCGTTGGGCCGCCCCCAGCCCAACGCAAACTCAGGATCGTCGCACCTCAGTCCCCTCACTTCGCTGTGGGAGAGTCCGGCAATACGCGCCAGGGGTGTGCAGACGCCGTCCCCCCGCCGGGTCAAGACCTTCCCCTGGCGCCCAATGCGGCCCCCTTCGGCTCCCTCCTCGGGACCCGCAGGAAGCACCCAGTTATCTCCCTCTTTGCAGACAATCCGGCAACCAGGGAGTGGGCCATCTCCCAATCGGATTGTCGCCTGATACCCAACCGGGCCCCCCCCGACTTCGGGCACCATCTCCTTTAAAGCATTAAAGGACTGGGACCGAGTAGCCCGTATGGGCATTTTACACACCACACTGCAGGGCATGCCTACCTTAGCATGCTCTTGCAGAGGGCGGAGGTACTCTGGCCTGGGGATGACGGCACCGTCCCAGTGCCTTCGGATACAAGCTCCGAACCACACCATGAGGACGAATCTCGCTTATTCAGCATCCCTTTATGCGACACCTCGTTAACAGGATATCGCATCACTTGTCGGCTGCGGCGGACAGCGCAGCAACAAGCCACTTCAACTGCCTGCTAGTGGCTAGAGACGCGTGCTTGCACGCTCTTCACTCTCCCCGGCACTCAAGGCTTCTCTACGGTGTGTCCTGGGTCAGGATCACTCTCACTCTGGCGAGTACTCCACCTCGGCTATGTCCCTTTCGCTCGAGGAACGCAAGCAGGCGAAGTCCTTTGCCCCCCGGCCTCAGCCACGCCCTTCCAGGCCCCTCTATCGGTCTTACCCCAAGTCCATCAGGCCCACTCCGTATCCCCGACAAGCCCCATCTCCCAATGCCGGGCCGGCCAAGCGCCCACTAAATTCGCAGAGGTCGAAATCGAAACCCCGCCAGCAACAAAATTTTCGGTTCGGCCAACAGGCACGCCCTCGCCGGTGACTAGGGGACACACACCCGCGGTGGGCACGGAGCAGGCCCAACCCGCCCACCAGGACACTGGCCCCCTGTTCACCTTCCCCCCACCCGGACCATTGGCCCCCCTGGCGGGCAACCTCTCCCAGCACGCCCGCCAGTGGCGACGTATGAGCCTCACCCTGGGTAGTGTCGGTTCTGCAGGACGGGATTCGCCTACCCTGGGCTCACGGTCGCCCTCCCCTCCCCTGCGTTCTCCTCCTCCCTGCCCCCCCGCCCCCCCTCCTACAGAAAGGGGCCCCCAGGCGGACGCCCTTCGCCTGGAAGTCCTCGAACTCCTACAGAAAGGGGCCATCACCGAGGTTTTCCAGCCCAACCCCAGACGTTACCTCCGGTTCGTCTGGCAGAATCGGGTGTTCCAGTTCAAAGCTCTCCCCTTTGGTCTCTCCCTGGCACCCTTCCTCTTCACGAAGGTTGTCAAGGAGATGGCCGCCCTGGCCAGACAGGAGGACATTCGCCTCCTGGTGTACCTCGACGACTGGCTTGTCCTAGCCTCCTCCCGGGCTCAGTGCCGAGCCCACACCACTCGCCTCCTCAGCCTCTGTTCCACCCTGGGGTTTGTAACCAACCCCCTCAAATGCGAACTCATTCCCAGTCAGAGGTTCTCTTTCCTGGGCATGAGTTTCGACACGATTGCCATGAAGGTCGCCCCGACCCCAGAGAGGTCCGCCCGGATAGTGGACCTCATCTCGCGCCTCCGAGGAGCATCACACACCTTGGCCAGAACTCTGTCCTCCCTCTTAGGGATGATGGAGTCCCTTTCAGCCCTCATTCTGCTGGGTCGGGTCCCCAAACGCCAGCTGCAGAGGGAGTTCCGTCGTCGTTGGTCCCAGACCTCGGACCGCTGGGACCTGACCATTCCCCTCGGCCACTGGTTCTCTTGCGCCACGGACGAATGGCTCAATCCGTCCACCCTGACCACCGGCGTTCCAATCTCTCTCCCAACTCAGTCCCTCGAACTGTACACGGACGCCTCCAACTCGGGCTCGGGCTGGGGGCCCACTTGGGGGACAGTCATGCCCTCGGGGGTGGGACGCACAGATGGCACGCCTCCACATCAACATATTAGAATTGGAAGCGGTCAGGCTGGCCTCCTCCACTTCCAACACCTAATCTCTCACCGACTGGTTCTCCTCCTCACGGACAACACGTCGCTAGCCCATTACGTCAACAGGGGGAGGGGGGGGGGGGGGGGGGTGGGCTCACTCCATCGGCCTCTCTCTACGGACAGAGGCCCTCCTTCGCTGGTGCCACGCACGGGGGAACACCCTCCGTGCGAGACACATAGCGGGGACGCGCAAACATCCTGGCAGACTCTCTCAGCCGCTCAGGGACCCTTCTGCACACAGAGTGGACCCTGAACAAGCTGACACTAACCACAGTATGGGAGCACTGGTTTGCCTTCCCCATACTTCACAAAGTGATCAGGAAGGCCAGGCTGGAGAGACCCAAACTCATCCTTATAACCCCGTGGTGGTCGACACAGTCGTGGTTTTCCAGACCTCAGGTCCCTAACTCACGTTCCCCCTCTCCAGCTAGCCCCTCGGTGGGACTTGCTCAGACAACCTCGCTCGGGCCTCCCTCACTCCAACCCCCAGATGCTTCGCCTACACGCTTGGCTTCTATGCCAGCCAAATTGCGACCACCGGTCCCCGCCGCCCCCGCTGACAGACCCCGGTCTGTCCTAGATACCCTGACAGAAGCGGGGGCATCGCAGGGACTACGGGACTTGGCCTCGGCCTCGCGTAGGACCAGCACCGAGTCCCTCTACAATTACCAATGGGAGAGATGGGTCACGTGGTGCACGGCTAACTCGGTCCCCTACCTCCACCCCTCCAACATCCAGATAGGCAATTTCCTATCCCACCTTTCGTCCTCTCGAAAGCTCTCTGCTAGTTCCATTCGGGGCTACAGATCGGCCGTATGCACCACCATCCGACAGCTCGGCGGCCCATCATTCGACAATGACTTTCTCCTTAGAGAACTATCTCGGGGGGTGGCCCTACGGGAAGCTCAGTCCCCTAGGCGCGCTCCCATGTGGGACCTCTTTCTGGTTCTTGACGCCCTCAGAAAACCCCCTTTCGAGCCCCTCCGCTCCCTTCCCTTTGACCTTCTCTCCTTCAAGACCACCTTCCTTCTCTCCCTGGCCCTCAGCCAGGAGGCGAAGTGAGATTCATGCCCTCAGTGGGGACCCTCGGGACATCGCCTTTCACAGAGACGGCTCGGTCTCGCTTAAGTTCCTGCCTGAGTTCTTAGCGAAGAACCAGGAACCGGGCACGGCCTCTCCTTCCCTTGTTATCCGCTCCCTAGCGGATATCTTAGGCAGCGAATGGGGCGGGGACATGGACCTGTGCCCTTCTAGGTGCCTCAGATACTACTGGGAGCGTTCCCGCCCCAGGCGTTCCTCTCAGAGACGCCTTCTTATTTCCATCAACCCCCCAACAACAAGAAAGACATCTCGGCGGGCACTATTTCTAGTGGCTATCCAATACTATCAGATCTGCCTATGCCCAGGCGCACAAAGACCTCCCAGCCCTTTCCCCTCGAGCCCATGAGGTCAGAGCGCTGGCCACGTCCACAGCGTTCCAGCACTCTGTCCCCGTGCGCCATCTCCTGGAGGCAGCCTACTGGCGTTCGGAGAACCCTTTCATAAACTTTATATCTAAGGGACATCCGCATGACCAGGGCTGATGGTTCTAAAGGGATTTCATTTGTGGCGGCCAATGCAGCCATATCGGTTTACCCAGGAACCATTAGGGCGCTCGGCCCTCCTCCTATTCCTTTAAATTCTGCTATGGTCTGACATGGTATAGTATACGACGCCAAAATGGGGAGTTTGTATTATACTCCCTGTTTGGCTAAGTATACTTACCATGTCAGACTCTAATGCCCCCGCCCTACCTTCCCCTCTAGCGCCAAGTTCCCTGGGGGTTGCCTTGCGCGCAGGCCTCGTTGAATGACGTACAGTACACGATCATCGGCATCTTCCGTAGGCAGAAGTAGGGTGGGCGTCACGTGACTATCTTATGACTGCATTTGCCACAAAACTTCGGCCTGACAGAGCTGACTGACAGCCGTTTAATGTTCTATCTTTTTGTACCCTTTAGGTCTTCTTTTCCACATTCTTCTTTTCTCTCTGATTATCTTAAGATCTGCTGTGTTTGCTGTGTGGTGCAACCTGAGATGGAGGTGAATGAGATCCTGATGATTGGGAGGGCAAATGCTCTCAGCACATTTCTTTGGCTTGGATCTCTTCTAGACAAGTGGTACACACTGGTCCATCCTAGCATTTGACTTTATTTTCAGCCATCTGAGCGACTGAGCAGCCCTTTTTGGGATAACACTGCTCACTTCCATAGCATAAGGAAGGGACTAGAAAAGGTGCCTGTAACATTGCCTGTTCCATTCTTCCCTAGCCAGTCTACCGCAGCTGGAGGAGACCCTATAACAGTGGTTGAAACTCAAAAAAGAGTAAGACAAGGATTGTTCCTCTTACCATTGGCACATGGAATGTGCGCACCCTCCTGGATAGAGACGATGCAAACAGGCCTCAGAGGAGAAGAGCTCTACTTGGAAAGAACTTGCCATATATATCATCGATATCTCAGCCTTAAGTGAGACTTGGCTTGTGGGACAGGGCAAATTCTGTGAAGGGGCTCTGGCTGTACCTTGTTTTGTAGCGGCAGTGGAAGTGAAGAGTGATGAGAGGCTATGCAATGAAGGCAGTTCTTGTGGCAAGCTGGCTGTACCTCCAAAAGGAGTGAATGACTGGCTGATGACCATGAAATGCCCCCCTTTTGTTTGGAAGAAGCACTTGACAATTTTCAGCACTTAATGTGCCAACCATGACAAACCCAGATGATGTGAAGGACAGATTCTCAGAAGATCTTCATTCTGTCATTGCTGCACTTCTGAAACCAGACAAGTTCACCATACTTGGTGATTTCAACACTGGAAGCGGTTCTGACAGTAACTCCTGGGAAGATGTCATGGACAAACACGGAATAGGCCACTGCAACAGCAATGGTCTTGTGCTACTCTGGATATGTGCTGAGCATGAATTGCTGATCACCAACACAGTCTTCCACCTCCCTACCCATAACAAGACATCATGGATGCATCCCCGCTCCAAGCATTGGCATCTTATAGACTACGTCATTGTCAGGAAGAGGGACAGGCAGGATGTAAGAGTCACCATGTGCATTGCTGAATTCTGGACAGACCACCGTCACATAATCAGCAAGCTTAACATCCAGAACCATTCAAAGAGATGCCTACAAGGCAAGAAGGCTCCAAGACAGTTTAATGTCACCAAGCTGAAAAACACTGGAACCAAGCATTTGTGTTTAGACACTCTGGAAGAATGCTTGGAATACGCCTCTCTGGACAACCAGAGTCCAGCTGGTCAACTTTCAGAGAACTGGTTTAAAACACTACTGCAGAGATCCTGGGACCAGCAGCCAGAGAACACACGGACTGGTTTGATGAGAACTGCGATATCATCTAGCAGCTACTGGATGAGAAACATCATGCACAAGGATACCTCAAGTGACTCTAAAGTCCACTTCCAAAAAAGATGCATTTAAAACATATGCAGTGCTGTTAGAAAAAAAACTACAAAAGATGCAAGACATGTGGCTGAGCAACAAAGCTGACAAGATCCAAAGATATACTGATAGGCATGATATGAAGAACGCTTATGATGTCTTGAAAGAAATTTATGGACCTACATCATCAGGATCATCCCCTCTGCTCAGCACTGATGGAAACACATTAATCACTGACAAGGAAGAGATCTTGGAACGCTGGGCTGAACACTTCAACAGGGTACTAAACCAACCGTCATCTATCATTGACAAACCCATTGACCAGCTCCCTCAAGAGCCCATCAACGAAGAAATGGGATGAACCACCAACTGTCTCGGAGACCCAAAAAGTGATATGTTTGATATCCACTGGCAAAGACTGGCCCAGACTGCATACCACTGCTGAAGTCTGCAAAGAAAGTGGCACCCTCTGACTTAAAAGCTTCATCATTTGTTTCTTCTGATGTGGCAGCAGGAGACAGTCTCTCAGGAGTTCAAAGATACATTCATTGTCCAATTGAACAAGCACAAAGGGAAATGCAGGCTTGTGACAGCCATCGAGGTATATCCCTTCTTTCTACAGCAGGCAAGATACTTACCAGGATTCTGCTGAACTGCCTTATAACACACCTTGAGCAAGAGCTTTGCCAGAGAGCCAGTGAGGTCTCAGAAAAGGCAGAGGAACCAATGATGTGGTATTTGTTGCCTAGACAGCTCCAAGAAAAATGTCATGAACAAAATGCCAATCTGTTTTTCACCAATCTCGACCTGACCAAGGCCTTTGATATTGTTAGTAGAGAGGACCTGTGGAAGATCATGGCCAAATATGGATGCCCACTGAAATTCATCTCTTTGGAGTGGCACTCCCATGATAGGTATGCAGGCCCGAATCCAGGACAACGGAAAGACATCTGATCCATCCCTGTCACAAATGGCATCAAGCAAGGCTCTGTTTTGGCACCCACTCTCTGTTCAGCATTATGTTCTCAGCAGTGCTGACTGACACCTTCAGAGAAGGAGACGTAGGCACTGACATCAGATTCAGAACACTTGAATAAAGTCAGTCAAATACAAAGACAATCTAAAAGTGAGGGGGAAAAAACAAGCGCAGGCCAACAACTAAATTGTCTTCATAGTAATGACTTGGCAAAACTCTGGACTCAAGGAGGGGGGGGGGGGGGGGGGAGGTTGAAGATGAAACTGGGAACATGAAATTAAGAAAATATATTACAGATATAAAAACTCTTCACTAGCTGCACAAGGGAACCATCGCATCCCTTTTAAAGGCAGATATATTTGTATTGCCTGCTCCGAGGCCTTTCGTCCGCTGGGTCGGAACTCATCAGGGAGACATGGCTGGTTGTATCTGCGCTCCTGGCGTCAAATAGAGACACACCACAGTCCATAATACCGTGGTACCACCAAGGGTGCAAAAAAGAATCCAATAGCACCCCCGAAGCAGCCAGTGAAGGGTAGTAAAAGAAACCAAACGAAAGTGTGGGGAGGGAAAAAAGTTGCTGAAAAAAATGAGGTAGGGAACAGTAATAAACAGTAAACAAGTGAGGTAGTTTTTGCTCCCATAAGGAAACCTAACACAGAGTAACTTTTATTCAAGACTGGCACTTTTATTCAAGACTGAGTTTTTATATCTGTAATATATTTTCTTAATTTCATGTTCCCAGTTTCTTCATCTTCAACCTCCCCCCCCCCCCCCCTCCCCCCCTCCTTGAGTCCAGAGTTTTGCCAAGTCATTACTATGAAGACAATTTAGTTGTTGGCCTGCGCTTGTTTTTTCCCCCTCACTATTAGATTGTTCGTCTTTGTATTTGTTTGACTTTATTCAAGTTTAAAAGGCTGTGCCAGTCTTTGAATAAAAGTTACTCTGTGTGAGGGCACATGAGGTCCAGCCCCTCATCACCAGTTGGGCCATGTGGCGTAGCATTGCAGTAGATGACATTGTATAGGCAGCAGACAGGAAGTCACACACAACCTTTGGGACCTGTCTGAGGATATGCCTTGATTGCCTCAGGGACATTGTAGTTGCTCAGGCTCAGGCTGCACCCCCCCCCCCCCCCCCCCCCCCCTCCACCTGGTGATTTCTCATCTCTTGTTTTGGTAGATCAAATCACCTGTCCTATGTGTTTTGCACATGTGTTTATTTACACATTTTTCAGCTTGCCCTCTGTTATTTTATTGGAGCTGCACAGTTCATATCCACTCATCCCAGTATATCCTTGGATGGAGTCTTCTTCTTTTCTAGATTTTGTGCACGAGTTAGATATTTCTTCTTTTGTGTTCTCCTACAATCAATTTCATTATTTGTCACTTTGTGCCAATCTCTTGAGGGAGAGACTAACCCATTTAAATGTGTGCTGTTCTCACCGGCCTTTTTGATATTCAGCAATGGAGGTTCAGTATGACTGCATTAAATCAAGGGATGACCATTTTTTCCTGACAGGGGTCTTTAGGCTAGTTAACAATGGTTGGAAATAGAGTTGATTGCTGAGATGATTTTGTTTACCCTAGCCCTGTGTGTATGTGGTGTGTATGTGTGTGTGTGTGTGAAGTTTCAATCTTTCACTTCCAAAGACTCCAAGATGGAGTTGGTAGCTGATAATGATTTTCTATTAGACACTGCAAAACAACATTTTGTTAACACATATGTCGGAGTTAGGAAAGCTTTTCCTTTCTTTCTGTTCTCGTTTTTTGGAAGTGTTCAGTGTTTCAAATCGGGTCAATCCTTACATTCTCATTGGTGTCAACCTCTGCCCAGATACCATCTATAGAGCATGCGTTTCCCAGCATGCATGCCCTGGCAGCCAAGGTTTCCCCAGCAACCAGCTTCATGGCAGAAACATTTGTGTCTCCTGATGAGGTGACACAGACCGCTGACACAGAGTCGATTTTCCACCTGGACTGGATGAGTTCACAGGCCATCTGTCCTCTGATGACGCCCGTGTGTTGGTGGACCTCTTGAAGCTTGCAGTGGCCGATCGTGTCAGCAGTGACAGTCGAGACATTCTGTCCAGTATCCTGACCTCCCTTGGCAAAGCTAATCCTCAGGTGAGAAGACTTTGTATGCAGAATTTATTGCATAAGGTATTCAAGATTGTTAGAAGTGGAAAGGCAGGTCAAATTCAGTTTTAGTGATGCACCATACAGAATGAGTAGTAATTTGTTGTCATTGAGTTCTGTGTGAATTACATGCCCAAGGCTGCTGTGTGGTGTGTTAGGATTGATGAAATGTGAGTTGATTTTTTTCTATCACTGCAGAGGCTTAGAGTGTTTAGTTTAGTGAGAATTGCCAATAAAGATACACCTAGTAAAGACAGCTTCCTTTTAAAGATTTTTTTAGTTCAGTATTTCTGTCTTTATTTAACCCTCTTACACTCATAACGGGAGCAGCGGGGACTAACCACAGGCGCCTGAACTTTACGTTCCATGAGCTACCGGGACTTCTCTGTGGGAATTTTCCATTACACAGTGATCACGTGTGTAGACATGCAGAGTCGCAGACAGTAACTAGGAAGACTCAGGCATGGCCCAATCATGTGCTGGCACTGTTTTTTGGGTGATGGAACCATGTGTGTTCATCGAGAAAAGGCACAGAACACAGCGAATAACTTTGTGAATAAAACAGACAGACTTTCACAATGGCTGCTTTCACGTCTGCTACGAATATCAAAGAGATGGTCAATTATTCACAAGAGGAGTTAGACAAATCAGTAGAAAGTGGAGAAGTTTGAAAGAGAGATGGAGAATGAAAGTGATGTAGAAGTAGGTAGTGGTATTGAAGACAACGGTGAGGAGGAAAGTGACCTGGAGTACAATGTTCTGCTCGCAACAAAATGGCGTCCCGCAACACTTGCCACAGCAGAAGTGCGTCAGTTTCAGGAACCCACTGGGCCCGCACACTCGTTACCTGACACAGCTACACCGCTGGATTTTTTTCTTTTTTCTTTTTGCCTCATTGTTTTTCTGAAACTGCTGCCAATGAAACAAATAGATATGCATGACAGAAACAAGCTGCCAAGGGCGTACCTGACCCTCTTTTGTGCGATACCACACCTGAAGAAATGCGAGCCTAAGGTGTGTCGTCAATGTGTCAAAACTGGCTGTTTGACACCAAAGGGATATCAGGTGGAAGCATGTGTGTTTTTTCTGTCAAGTGCCCCATTGCTGGCCTAAGAATGGGTGTTTTTTTTGCGACTATCACGACCAAAACATAGCCCAACAGTAATGCAGCTGTGATGTTTTATTTTTGTTTTGCATACCTGTTTTTTTGGTGACAGCTGTGACTGTAACATTTAGTACTGTGCTGTGCAACTGAAGACAGTGTACATATGTAATAAGCTGTAATTTGTAGAACTGCAAAGGCGGATGGAAACACAACATATGGACTATTGGAAGTGACTGAGTTCTGTTTTGTGTGTGACAAGTTTTTGTAAGACATTGGGGGACAACCAGTGGGACCTGTACTGCCAGTTAGCGGATGGATCAGGTCAGGTAGGCCTCAGATTTCATCATACATTAACAACTTGCATAAGCATGGTGATTGCGCATGCTTGCATGCTGTAAAATTGATTGTCACCATAAAATGTCACGTTTATGGTGACAATTTGGTGACAGTGACACGACCCATATCTCTAAGACAGACAAAATATAGTACAAACTACAGTGCATGATCTTATAAAACTGCCTGCCAATTTCTTTCTCTTAGAGGTTCACACACATTCCCCATAAGTTAATGATCACACACGCCCATTTTTAGGCTGAAATCTGTAAGAGAATCTGAAATCAAGGGGAAGTTTGCAGTCAGAGAAACTGAGTACAAGAGTGTTAAATTAGATTTACTTCTAAAGAAAGATGCCTTACTTTTAAAACTTTTTTTCTGGAGTAGTTTTCTCCCGAAAATTTTTGTGTTTAGGATTTCTTTGGGGCATTATTAAGAGGTTCTGCAGTGATAAATGATTTTTATTTTCTCAGCTCATAAAGATATTTTTGGCTTTTGTTTACATTTCCCATTACGAGACCCATGTGCTTAAACAATGCAGGGATCCCGACCAACAACGGATAATACCCCTGATCATACATCTATAATTGTCAGGGATGCTGCGGAAGCTGTATATAATACTCCTGGTCCATTCTATACAGGTATTGGGGATGATGCTGGACTTATGTGTAATATCCCTGATCCTATCTTTACAGGTATCCAAGTTTCAGCTTGAAGTGTTTTGTAATATCCTTGACCCTGTGCCTGCAGGTATCTGTTTGTTGCTGAAGTGTATGTTTCCACTGACCCTATTGGAGATGTTGCTGAAGCTAGGTATGATACCCTGATCTTGTCACTGTAGGTATTAAAGATGTTACTGGAGCTGTATCCTATTGGAGATATATATCTGAATCTGTGTATAATGCCCAGATCTTGTCCCTGTAGATGTTTGAGATGCTGCTGGAACTTTGTGTAATACCCCTTATCCTAATGGAGTTGTTGAAATTATGTGTAATACCTCTGATCCTGTCTCTGTAGGTATCAGAAATTACAGATGCTGCTGAAACTGTGTGAAATATCCTTGATCCTCTTGGAGATCTTGCTGAAGCTGTGTATGATATACCTGATCCTGTCTCTGCATTTATGAGAGATGCTGCATGCACACACACGCACACACGCGCGCGCACACACACACACACACACACACACACACACACACACACACACACATACAGGCAGACAAACACACGGACGTACAAACGCGACCGTGCGCACACACTCACACACATACACACACACACACACTCTCTCTCTCTCTCTCTCTCTCTCTCTCTCTCTCTCTCTCTCTCTCTCTCTCTCTCTCTCTCTCTCTCTCTCTCTCTCTCTCTCTCTCTCACACACACACACACAAGCACACACACACAGAGGCAGACAACCCCCCCCCCCCCCCCCCCCCCCCCCCCCCATACACACACACACACACACACACAAACAGAGGCAGACACATACACACACACAAACAGAGGCAGACACACACACACACACACACACACACACACACACACACACACACACACAGAAGCAGACAACCACACACACACACACACACACACAGAAGCACACACACGCACACACAAATATGGGCAGACAAACACACGGACATACAAACGTGCACACACACACACACACACATACGCAAGCACATACGCATGCACATACGCATACGCAAGCACATACGCATGCACATGCGCATGCACATACATACATTATATATTGATATCTGCTCAGACATACTCATATGTTTATGTCAGTGTCGTTAGACCTAGTCTATTTGTGTACAGATCTATCTATATAGTGCTTCTTTCTCCTTCCAAATTCGTTCACCCATTCACCCACCCTCTCACCCCATATCCTGTGCATACATGCATGCACACATTTAATTTTGTGTGTGCACACTTAAGCATTTTTGCGTTTGTGTTACTGTGCGTGCACAAAAGCGTATTTCATATATTCAGATCTAAATCAGAAAAGGTAGTCTTGAACGAAAGTTTCATTTGCTAGGAAACAGATATGGTCTATGCGTGAATAAATCTACTAATTCCCATGTTGAACATAACTATACCTTGCTTGGTCTTTCGGAAATCTGTAAAAAGATTTTTGTCTACAGTCTTTTTTCCATATCGTATTCGTGCAGTTTATTGCTGCATAACGATGTCGGCCGTTCTTTATTTTCATAGCCATGCTGTTTGACCACCCAAGTCTAAGGAACTCTACTCTGTCAAAATCATCACAGTTTGTCTTTACTGACGGGTCTGTGTAACCTCCTTAGTCTGTGAGCTATGTGTAATATCCCTGATGCTACATCATTCGGTATCAGAGATGCTTCTAGTGCTGCGTGTAATACCTCTGATCATATCCCTGTAGATATCAGAGATCTTGCTTGAGCCCATGTGTAATACCATGATCCTGTCTCTCTGTGGGCATCACAGATGCTTCTAGAGCTGTATGTAATATCCCTGACCCTTTCTTTATAGGTCCTGGAGAGTCTTCCGGAGATGTGTGTAATGTCCCTGATCCTCTCCTTGTAGAAAAGGCAGATACTGCTCAGGATATGTGTAATATACTTGACCTTACCTTTGTAGGGAATGCAGATGCTGCTGGAGCTGTGTGTAATACCAAGTCTGAGGAGGAGGTTGTCTCTGGTGTGTATTGGTCCTTCTCAGAGATGTTCTAAACACATTCCCACTGACAGCTCCATCTACACTGCTGAGTTGACAGCCTTGGTCCTGGCTCTTGAAATGGTCTCTAAAGGCAAACAGAAAGAATTCCTCATTTTGTCAGACTCCTTTTCTGCTTTGGAGACCATTGCCACCCACAAACTCAAGCACCCTCAACTGCTGAAATCGTTCAAATTGTACACCTCCCTGAAATCAGATGAATACAACATAGTTTTTGCTTGGGTTCCCAGCCATGTGGGCATTCAAGGCAATGAGTTGGTTGATCTCAACTTGCCAAGAGTGCCACAGAGAAAGAATTTAGCACATGCCTCTCCCTCACACTGACTGAAACGCAAAACCCAGGCTTATGCCAAAGACCTCTGGCAAAAGAAATGGAACTTGCAGACAGATAACAAACTATTTAAAATCCATCCAAACCTGAAAGAGTTTTTACCATGTTCCCGAGACTGCCTTAGAGAAGAAACAGTCTTATACCGTTTGCATACAGGCCACTCATTTTACATTCATTCTTATCTTTTGAAAGTTGAAAAGCCCACTGTAAAACATACTCATTTAGAGTGTTGGGACTTTCATGATGTGAGACATATAAACATTCTACTGCAGACTCTGTGAAAACCTTGTTCAGAGATGTCCCACTTGATGTGATATTTGAATTTCTGAAAGAGATTAAACATTTTTTTATCTGATCTAAGATTTGATAGAAGGAGGATTTTAAACAAAATTTCCAGTGTGGTTTTAGGTGTATTTCAGTTTAAAAGGTGGTGTGAATGAGATTTTTTTTTTTTTTAATTTTATTCTCCTTAACCCTCTAGAACTGGCTCATAGAAAAATAAGTCCGAAAATTATTTTATACAGTAAAAATGACATCAAATGGATGCGAAAAACAGTTCCAAAAGAAATTTTGCAAAAATCTTTAAAAATGCCCAAAATAGGTTTTGTATATAACACGTGATACATTAGGTCATTGAGGCATAAAGTCATGCTGTATCACACGTGATACAAAGAGTCAATATCCTTTATATACATATGCACGGTTGTTGTTGCTGTGCAGTTCTTTTTGGAATGAACAGTTTTGATGACTGTCAAGTTCCAGTGGCATTGCAACACATCTAGTCCAGTTAACCCTCTTCAGTATGCACTTATCTGAGCTTAGTTACACCGAAAACCATCGGCAAGATAGGTAACTCTGTAATTTGAACATGGTTACCCAATTAAAAAAATAATTTAAAAGAGAGGAAAGGAAAGAATGAAATGAAAATAATTTTAAAAATTCCTACGAATATATATGTTGCTATATGGTAAGTTTGAAGAATGTCACATGAGCCATTTACTCGGGGGGAAAAAAAAAATCTTCTTCTTCAGAACTTTCTTCCGAATCGTTCATCATACTTGGAACCTCATCCCAGTCGAAATCTAGGTCACTCTAAGCTTCATTACCCAGCACTTTCACTAAGTCTTATGCCGTAAATTCTACAAATTACAGTATCTCCATCACTAAATCTCATTTATAGAACGGCAGAAATCAAGGTTAGCCATGGTGAAAAACAGCATTTCGACTTCAAAACTTAAAAAATTCGTAACTCGAGAACCACGACACGCATCGACTCGCGTTTTTTTTTTAGCGGACGGTAGAAAATGGCTACAGGAAGAAGGAAATCACGTTTCTCGCGAGACTTCCTTTTCTACAAGAAACATGGTGGCATCCATTGTTGCCACATGTTTTACTGGGCGCTGGCAGGCGCTCAGCCTTTTGGCAGTGTGATTTCTGGTTGGGCACTAGCGGGCGCCCCCTTGTCAAGAGAGTTAACATCATTTAGAACTAGCCCCGACCCATACCCCCTTCACTCCCACCCAGTCCCCAGAAAGGATACACAGTTTGTCACTCTGGAGATGGAGATGATGCCCTCTTAGTGAAGAGGAGGTTATCTTGGCAGTTCAATGGATGGAATGAAATTCCAGGAAACAGTTTTTCTGCCCTTCTGGAAGCAGAGATGAACGGCACACTTTTGGCATCGGGTAGAACCCAAGGCCTTGCAGTCCCTGTTCTTGCAACGCTCCCTCTGTGAAGTCCATTCAGGGAGATGGTCAACCCCGTCCAGGCGGATGTCACAGATGAGTGCCCTTCTCTTGACCTTTGGAGGAGGAGGAAGGGGACAACGAAGCAGCAGATGGACGTTCAGGTTTCTTGGAGAAGATCAACTCATCAGCGATCATGCCTTGGAATGAGCTCAACTTCGTGTGTGGGGCTTTGCAATTCGGCAGCTTTACAAGACGCTTGTACCAGAGCCAGCTGTTGACAACAGCAATGGCCAATGTGTGTGGTAGAAAATGTACATGTACTACCTTCGGACTTGATCTGGTATTTGTACAGTGCTGTCAGGGAATCCAGAAGATCAACTCCACCCATGGATTTGTTGTATTCAGTGACAATTGCAGGCTGGTTGATGTCCGTCTTCTTCCTCTCCTTTTTGTCATATCGCTCTGCTGTTCCAACGGGATCAACTCCAATATAAGTGGACATGACATCAACTGTCTTGTTGTCATACCACCTGACTGCTATGACATTGGAGCTGACTTCCACTTTTGCATCGCTTGATCCTCTTCCACTTTCCTTCAACTCTTTTTCTGTCTTCAGTGTGCAACCTTTCAGACGATTGGAACGGAAAGTCCCAACAAAATACATGGACATTCACTCAGGGCTTTCAACAAGGGCAGATTGGAAAAAAAAATTGTCAGCAAATATTTTGTAGTTCTGTCCATCTTTTAGTCCTGCCACCATCCTCAGGATAACTTCCCCACCAAGACCAAGAGGCATAGAGGCCCGTCGCTTTCCATCTGCAGCTCCTTGGTAGATGTCAAAATCATACATGATGCCAGATATTCTACATCGAGCCCAGAGTTTGAAGCCCCATGGATGCGGCTTTCCCATCATATACTGTTTAATGGCTGACTTCCCTTTGAAAGCCACCATGATTTCATCAACAGAGTTATGTTCTTCCGCTGGGATTTGGAGTAGACGCTGTTGGAAGTCCTTCAGCCAGGGACGCAGCTTCCACACTTTGTCAGAGGCTGTTGTGTCATCTTCCACTGTCAGATTGTTGGTGAAGTGCAAGTTTGAGGCCAATTTTAGGAAACAATCTCTGCTCATGTTGTCAGCAACAGGAGGATATCTGGTTCCTTGTTCCCAATATGACTGTAGGCTGTGTCCTTGAACAAGGCCCATTTTCAGATATAGATCTATGAAGGTCTTGATTTCCTTTGATGGCAGACTCTAATGCCCGCCCTACCTTACCTTCCAGCGCCAAGGTTCTCGGGGTTATCTTGCGCACAGGCATCGCTGAATGAGGAACAGGAAGCGGCCGCCAGCTTTCTTCCTATGGCGGAAGTACGGTGGGCATCACATGACTGTCTATTTATTACTGCATTAGCCACAAAAAATTTCAGAGCTGACTAACTGCCGTTGAATGCTATGGTCTGACATGGTAAGCATACTAGCCAAACAGGGAGTTTAATAAAAACTCCCCATATTTTTGCATACTGTACATGTTGGTCTGAGTCACAACTTCATCCAACATTTGGTCAGTAATGAGCTCTTTGAAAAACTGATAAGGTGTTTTCAAGTTCCCATCTTCAGGAGCCTTCTCCAATTCGCCTTGAAATGTACATCTGGCGGCTGGAAGGGATGTCAGTCCAAATAGGCAGATCAACCAGTGCTGCAAGATCTTCATCGTTGTTTGGAATTTCAGCAACCAGATGGGTGAGTGATATGTCATCTTCATCCAGTGGACCTGATGCCAACATGGACAGTGGTATGTCATCTTCCACTATATCAGGTCGACGAAGAGATCCAAGGGGCTGGTCGTCATCAGTATCTATGTCACTGGTTGCTGCACTGGTGCTGGTCAATGGTGTTGGCTCTTCCTTCTTCTTTGCTTCACATTTTTTCATTCTTCTCGGCTTCTTAGATTTTGAGCGGCATTTTTCTTCCTCATCGGCATCATCTGCTGCATCTGTTGGCGGAATCCACTCATCACCAGAACTGCATGAATCTTCGAAGTCACTCCGGTCACTAATCACAAAGCAGCAAACATTGGCGACTGGAACACGCCCCGTTGACATGTTGCACATGGAGAAAAAGGACTTTTTACACTGCAAATTCTAAACGCAGTGCACCACACTCACACGCGCGCGCGCGCGCGCGCGCACACACACACACACACACACACACACACGTGTGTGCTTCTGGGCGCATCATGCACGCATGTGCTCACACGTATGGCACGCGCACATCCATACGCATGCACACTCAGCGCATGTGCGCGTTCTGTCTGTGCCCCTCTATGTCTCTACTCTACACACACGCATGCGCGCGCATGCACGCACGCACACGCACGCACACGCACACACACACACACGCTTGCGCACATGCATACATATATATATATATATATATATATATATATATATATATGCGAACGTCTTCTCTACATTTTATTAAGATGGATTTATACACATCCATGAATTCATCTCTTTCTCTATGGAAACACATCTTAGAAGTATTCAGTTGTAATTTTTATAAGAAATATACTTGTAAAAGTAACAGCGTAGTGCAGTTTTGATCCTGCATGACTCTAAACGCCTAATGTATCACAGCTGAAACAGACTGAGTTGTCTCCCTAGGAATTTTCCCCAAAGGCCAAACGTTTCACACAAGATACATCAATTTGACACTCCCATCACACCACCCAATTAGCTGAAAAACGACCTTTTCAGCCGATGGCCCCTTCCTCTAGAACATGATTGACAAGATAAACAAGCTACAGAGGGTGGCAGTACTCACATGTTGATAAAGCGGTTGGTGAACAGTGGCGGGAAATGAAGCACGTGTTGTTTCTGTGAGACCCAATGAGGAAAGTAAGGGCTCTGGCATTCCAGAGCAACCAGAGAGTGGTGGTTTAGTACTTAGTATAAGCAGTACATGCCATTCTTTAGATTAATAACATTTAGTGGACTCTGACATTAACACATTGTCTGCCAGGCAGTCACTAAATGTTTGTATCACTCGTGATACATACGGCGCTAGAGGGTTAAAGCTTGAGCTGATTTCAATGCGATGACAGACCTGATATGGCCCTTTGCAGTCAGCTGGGCTATAAGCAATATAGGGTGAGTAATACCCCTAATCCGATCAGTGATGCTGTCAGAGCTGTGTTTTATACCTCTGATCCTACATCATCCTATCGCTGCTGGGGCTGAGTGTAACATCCAGATTCTGCCTCTGTAGATATCAGAGATGGTACTGGAGCATGTATAATATCTCAAACTCTGCCTCAGTAGACCCCCAGAAATGCAGCAGGAGCTGTGTGTAATATCTCTGACCCTGCCTTTATAGGTTTTCGAGAGGTGCTGCTGGAGCTGTGAGTGATACCTCTGACCCTGCTTCTGAAGTAGAGTTGCTGGATCTGTATGTAATACATCTGACCCTGCCTGTTTAGGTCTCAAACATGCTGCTGGACCTGTGTGGATACATCAGACCTAGCCTCTCTGTGTATTGTAGCCTTTTCTGTGTCAGAGACTGCAGCTCTGAGTGTCTAAGACTGCCTGCTTTGTAAATCAGATGATAAACTGGTCTCCCTTCTACCTCAGAGCTGCTTTTGATACTCTTGACCACACTATCCTACTCAAGAGACTTAAGGTTACTTTTGGATTTGACGATATGGTTCTCAAGTGGTTCACATCATACCTCTCTGACAGGACACAGACAGTAATTGTTAATGGTGCTGAATCATCCCCTTCTCCTCTTCTGTATGGTGTTCCCCAGGGCTCTGTTCTTTTTACCCTTTATTCTCAGCCTTTATCTGACGATATTTCTGCCCATGGCTGTGACTTCCACAAATTTGCAGATGACACTGAACTCTCTAAGAGCGCAACTACCAGTGATTTTCAAGGTGCTCAATCAGATATTACCGCATGTTTTAGGGATGTAAAAGTCTGGATGACCAGCAACAAACTCCAGCTGAATAATGACAAAACTGAGATCATGGCTGTTGGTACCTCCTCTCGTGTCAAGATGGTTAAAGCTGAGTCAGCAGAAATTGATGTTGTTGTTTTTGTTTTACCTTTCAAAGAGTCGGTGAAATGTTTAGGTGTCGGCATTGATCAAACCCTCTCTATGCAGAACCAAATATCTAATGTTTGCCATGCATGCTTCCTGGAATTTCGACGTATTGCTTCTATCTGGTCTTACCTCTCCACACAGGCCACAATCCGACTCATCACCGCCATGGTAATGTCCTGACTAGACTACTGTAACTCTGTGTTAGCAGGACTTCCTTCAGAACAGCTTGCACGATTACAAAGAGTGCAAATAGTGCAGTTTGCCTTGTTCTCAAAAAGCATAAAAATGAGCATATTTACACCTTTGTTACGTGAACTCCAATGGCTTGCCATCAAATATCGATGGCAGTTCAAAATCGCAGTTTTTGCCTATCGTTACTTTGATGGGACACTCCCACAGTATCTTTCTGTTTTTTCTGTCCACCTATCAAACTTCTCGGTCTCTTCGCTCATCTTCTCAAAAACTGATGAAAATTCCTAGGCGCTCATTAAAGATAGTCGGTGAGAGAGCATTTAGCTTTAGTGAGCCCACTCTTTGGAATTCTCTTCCTGATTGCTTATGTGACCTGCCCACATTATATAAATTCAAGTCAGAGTTAAAAACATACTTCTTTAGGAAAGCCTTCTTCAACCATGATATCTAAATGCTGTGTCTATTATTCTGACCTGACTTTTTATGTACTGCATGCAAAGCTGTATTGTTTACGCTTGAACCAATGAACTTTATAAGTGCGCCTGTGTTGTGGGTGTGTTTGTTGTGCGTGTGTGTGTGTGTGTGTGTGTATGTGTGTATGGGAACACATGTCAGTGCGAGTGTTTGAGTGTTTGAGTGATTGTTGAGCGCAGTGAGTTGATCCCAAGAATTGCGCCATATAAAATCCATACATTATTATTATTATTGTTATTGCTGCTGGAACTGTAGTTTTTGACTCTGCCTCTGTAAGTCTCAGAGATGCTATTGGAGCTGTCTGTGATACTGCTGATCAATCTTAATATGTCTCAGAAATGCTGCTGAGCTATTTGTAATACCCTGACCCTACCTCTATAGGTTTCAGAGATGCTGCTGGAGTTGCAAAAGACCACTGAGCTTCCCTCTATGGGTGGCAAAGATGCTGCTGGAACTGTGCATAATACCCTAACCTTGCTTCATTAGGTCTTAGAAATGCAGTTTGAGCTGTGTGTAATACCCTAACTCTGCTTCTTTAGGTCTCAGAGATGCTGCTAGAGCTTTGTCACGGAGCTGGAAGATGTGGCCAGTGACAGTGAGTACGCCCGTTCCACCTCCTCCCCTGTGACCCAGGAGTCCCCCATCCTTACACTGATGACACCTCCATCTCGGGCACAGTCAGGATAGCAGGTAAAATTAACCATTAGTTTGTTGTTATTGTTAGAGAAAGGGAGCAGTTCTTGATTTAAAAAAAAAAGAAAAGAGCAAGTCTCTTTCCTCCATAATAATGTACTTCAGAATGTATTATGCATTTATTTCACCATGTACTTAGCAGTCTGTGACTAAGTTTGTGTGCACATGCTCATGTCGCATGTTCACTTCCCACCTAAACTTGCTGGAGACCAGCATTTCCTCTCCCCCAGTCATCAGGGTCTGCCATTCCTGTTGACAAGTGGTTTCTTCACTTGACCAGCATGGAACCTGTGTCTTCTGCCCTGGCAGCTCTCTATGGGTTCCATGCAAGTGTTTGCTGACTTCTGCATGGCACTTAGTGTTCTCTCATGGTCAGCCTGTTTTGGCAAGGATGACGACCAACATTCCGTGCTTTGCCTCTTAAGACATGGTCCCGGGTATGGCGGAGACAGGCCAGCGTCTTGTCTCGCCCAGCTTGCTCTTCTACCCACGCCCCCGGGCAAGCAGTTTTGGAAGAGCGGATATCGTCATTTTCTTGATGCCGGCCTCAGAGGAAGAGGACCCATGTGAGTGGCACATTGTGATGGATCATTTCCTGTCCAGTCACAATTTTCATGCAACCATGCTAACCAGAAGGTAGTCGTCCGGCATCCGGAAGCCGGTTGAAAAGTTTATCTGACTGCTACTCACCTGCGCACCGTTAAAGCTGGGTGAGTTGAACCGGTTAGGCAGTCTCTGCAGTGATTCCGGCAACGCAATTATCTTATTAGAAGGCCAAAGAGGGACTCAGCTGTATTTTGGTAGCAGTCAGGTATTTATCAATTCAATGTTTTATTATTAGCAAACTGAAACTGTATTCCCATTCAGGAGCGACTGAAACTTCCTCAGCACACTTGTGAAGGATTTGTATTTTTGTTGTGTACTGTTATCCTATGACTTGATAGGGTAGCAAAACGAAATGCTGTTGGAAAACATGAATAGAGGAAGTGAGTGTTAAAGGAAGTGGTCTTCAGAAGGAAAAAAAAAAAAAGATGAAAAAAGGTTTTATGTGGTTTGCGAAAAGAGGGAGAGTTTTGATGCTATGGATAATAAGCTCCCAGAGTGAGCGACAGAGACTTTACATATTCTAGTTTTTATTTGTGATGTTGATGAGTATTTAATTCATTCTTGATATGAATATTGAATAGTCGCGTGTGGGTAAACAAGAGTGTTGTGGAAATCTTTCCCTTTCACATATTGAAGAAGTTGAATCTTTTGAAAAAAGAAACCCTCTAAATGTGGTGATTATATGAAATGAAATGAACAATTTTGTCATGACGAAAGACATTTTATAGTTTGATGAAAAGTAATCATTAATTGTGTGTAATGAATTGTATTCATGGTTTATTGAAGAAGGTCTAAGTGGGAATCCTTTCCCCAGTTTGGAAACTAGATTCTTAAAGGTTTATATGGAAATCCTTCCTGTGTAGTGCTGTGATTCTGGAAAAGAGAATGTTGTAGTGTAATGATTCCGGAAAAGGGAATATTGTAGTGTTGAAGAAAGAATATGCTGATGCTTGTCCCTACCTGCCACTGCGCCCGGGACCGACTACCTGCTGAGCCAGTTGGGCTGGAGACGCTGCTGCTGCCAAGCCAGAGTGCCGCTTCCGAGTTTCGAACCAGCGACCTGTTGGCTAAGCCATCACTGCGTTCTGTGTCTTTTGTGTGGAGCCACAGCTCCTGTGTGAGACTGTCGCTTTGTCACCGGCAGAGACGCCGTGAGTGTTCTAGTGACTTTGAGCCACAGCTCTGTGAAGTACTGTAAGTTCTGTGTCAGACTTGACGCAGTAGTCATCGACTTCATCTTCGTCGTCTTCGTCGTCTCTTTGTCATCGTCGTCGTCGCCTTCGTCGTCGTTGGAACCATCAGAGTAGATAGCGAATTATATATAGAGTTATTTTGTGTCGTGCGCCCTGTTTGGCATGCGTGAAATGTCAATATATATTTAGTTCTGTGTGTATGCCTTGTGGTTGGCGTGCCGAGTATTGATCATCTTGCATATATTATATGTGTTTGTGTGATGGCTCGGGCAGCATAAAACAAGAAAAGTTTTGTTCTGTTGCCTGGCTGTCAATGTTCGGGTGAGTGGGTGTGTGTATGTGAATTGGAAAAGTCGTGCATGCATCCATAATTTCTGTGTGAGTCGGACAGCCGCAGACACCACTCATTCCATCCGTAACACACTGGTTTGGAGCGCGGCCTGACCGGCGCAGCTCCCGGGGGGGTGTTACTGGTGCGATTGGGTGATCCCCAGACAGTGTGAGCAGGGAGGACAGGTTGCACTCGGACCAATTGCATGGATGAGCAAGAGGATTTTGAACATTCTGATGAAGATATTGATGAATGTTTTGATCATATCTTTTCTTCTCCTTCTGAGTTTACTCTCGCGAGAGCTGCAAACAATCAAACTTGGTGTGTTATTGCTAGTACCCTTTCTGAGTCCTATTTTGATTGTGCTGCCCCTGTCTCTCAAAAGACGAGACTTCCTTCCTCCTTGTTTGAGGAAACCAGTACTGAAGATTCTGATTCCGTACCTTGCATTTCTTAAAAGGTGGGGCAATATCATTAATTCGTGAATGTTGCTCTTCTTGATTCCCATTCTGCTGGTTAAGGTGTGCCAAGGGTTTAACCGAATGCCTACCAGATCAGCCAAGATCAACCACGTGGCGTCGTATACTATACCATGTCAGACCATAGCATTAAACGGCTGTCAGTCAGCTCTGTCAGGCCGAAGTTTTGTGGCGAATGCAGTCATAAGATAGTCACGTGACGCCCACCCTACTTCCGCCTACGGAAGATGCCGAAGTTCGTTACTGTACGTCATTCTACTTCGGCCTGTCGCCCAAGCAAGATAAGTCTTGTGCTCTGTCTCGCCTATACTTTGCCTTTGTGTAAAGATTGCTGTGTTCGCATTTCTGAACTCATTTATCTGTGGCTTGTGCTTATCTCTCAGAGTAATCTTGACGTGTGAGGTTATCGGTGGGCTAGCATTCTAACCTTTATTTACGGAATTATCCTCGCGATTGTGTTACTCCCGGTTCTTGCCTTCCGCGTACCGGTTCAGGGTTGATCGGCATTTTCCATCGCCACGTTAATCGCTGGTTCTGTGCCTCCTTTTGTCCATCGGCCTTGCATTTTCAATCGCCTTTCCCCCCTTTTCGCCCCTAAATTCCGTTTTCTAATCTCGCCGTCACTTATACCACGATCCCACAACCTCCTGTGCGACGATCGTGAGCCGGTCTCGTCGCCATCTTGTTTTGCGCCGGTCTCCTTCTCTTGTCGCACCAGCTTTCTAGCCCACGCTTTATACGTGGTTTGCCGTCCAGAATTTGCTTCCTACATTTGGTTTACACCCCTCCCATTCATTTGCACAATTTCTCGCTCGCCTTCGTGTGCTTAACGATCGCGATCGACCTTCGTCATTGTTTTTACACGTGGCGTTACTCAGCACTTTTGGTTCACGCCACTGTCGCTTCTCACGCACGGTTTTCGCTCATCTCTGCTGCGTTTTGTGTCACTGTACGGACTTGTTTACCTGTATATTTCTATTGTGTGCGTTGTTTACCTTTATATTTCTATTGTGTGCGCACGGTCGATCGACCAGAATACCCTCCTCGATCGACCGTCGTGTCTCCCGTTTACGATCGTGTGCTCCGGTTTCGCTTGGCGCCATCGCCCAATATGGTGAAGGACTCGATTGGGTCGAGCAACAACTCTGGCGTTCAGGGTTCGCTCACATTCCCGGAGGACCCGAGTTGGTTCCAACCCCGAGCGAACCGTTCTCTCCTTGGGAGAAGAACGGACGGCCGCGGTAGATGGAGACGACCCTCCCGCGGAGGGGACGCGGGAATCTCCCTCCTCTACCCGACCGACGGACGCACGACCGCTGCGTTCGAAAGCTACAAGGCAAGCGGCTGCTATTTCAAAGTGTTTATCGTCGACCTGCCCAGGAAATCAAAGGGCAAGGCCCCCCCTTAAGGGACCCCCTCAAGCCAAAACATCCGAGCGGGATTCCGCTTCTCCGCCAGCCACCCTGCCTTCTAGCTTTCCTGCGCATAGTCAGACATCCCATTTACTATGCCGAGTCACGCGACCCCCGGCCCCCGGGGACCTTTGCCGGGCCGCGGACAGGCACGGGTGACGGCTTTGGGCTGGAACCACCACCCGTCACTCGCCTTTATGAGACGCGCGGGTCCACTTCTTCCCCCCATCTGGACTCGCCGTCTCACGACGCTCTTCCCCACCGTGCACAGGTGCAGCCAACACCCTGCACGAGGAGCGTCCCGTTATCTCCGGATGCAGTTTTATGGCCACGTCATGGCACGACCATGCACATGACCATAACTCTGGGCGTATGGGAACACCGAGTGCATCCACCGGTTGTGAACATACACAAAGACGGCCGACCAACCCCGCTCGCCCGTCGCAGGATCCCCTAGGGGTTCAGGACGTTGGGGTCCGACCTACTCGGCCCCCCCTTTTGGGGCAACGTCCTCGGTCCCGTTCCTCCGGGGGGGAGGATCTACCAGCGGGACCACGGGTAACCTGCCCTATTCCACTGGGGCCCGGCACGCTCCTGGGGGGGGACGACATACCATGGTCGAACACTATCCCCCCCCCCCCTGCTGCTCAAGGTTACCCCGGTCTCCGGGGAGTCCCTGCACAGTACTCTGGGCCGCCACCCTGCTTATCTCCCCGGAGACCAGTGGCTCTATGCCCCCGAGAGGGACCAGTGGCTCAATACCCACTCACAACCAGAACAACTATATGGTCGCTTGTGGGCACCCAACCTCACATACCTGGTCGACCTTGGTCTCCCACCTCGGGCGCTGTCCGATCGGCAGTCCGGGCTCTCCCACCCTAGCCTGTCTGCCGAGCACAGAGCCACGAGGGTCCCCCCCCCCCCCCCCCCCCCCCCCCCCCCCGCCACCACCCAACCAGGGCGGGACCCTCGCGCACCCGCGCAGATGCCCCCTGAGGAAGACCTCCCTTCCCAGGAATTCGACTCTCCACAGCCTGAGGACGACGACGATGAGGACCTCTTCTCATCCCTTTACGATATCCGCACCATTGAACGGTTTCGACCGGACTTGGTGTCGAGGGACGCCCCTCCCTCTGCCGATATCTTGGCCTTCCCTGAGATCGTTGGGCCGCCCCAAGCCCAACGCTCCAGACTCAGGTTTGTCGCACCTCAGTCCCTCACTTCGCTGTGGGAGAGTCCGGCAAAACGCGCCAGGGGTGCAGACGCCGTCCCCCCCGCCGGGTCAAGACCTTCCCCCGGCACCCAATGCGGCCCCCTTCGGCTCCCTACTTGGGACCCGCAGGAAGCACCCAGTTACCTCCCTCTTGCAGACAATCCGGCTACCAGGGAGTGGGCCATCTCCCAATCTGATTGTCGCCTGATACCCAACCGGGCCCCCCCTACTTCGGCCACCATCTCCTTTAAAGCGTTAAAGGACTGGGACCGAGTAGCCCGGATGGGCATCTTACACACCACTGCAGGGCATGCCTACCTTAGCATGCTCTTGCAGAGGGCGGAGGTACTCTGGCCTGGGGATGACGGCGCCGTCCCAGTGCCTTCGGATTCAAGCTCCGAACCACGCCATGAGGACGAATCTCGCTTATTCAGCGATCCCTTCATGCGACACCTGGTTAACAGGATATCGCATCACTTGTCGGCTGCGGCGGACAGCGCAGCAACAAGCCACTTCAATTGTCTGCTAGTGGCTAGAGACGCGGTGCTTGCACGCTCCTCACTCTCCCCGGCACTCAAGGCATCCCTTCGATGTGTCCCGGGCCAGGATCACTCGCTCTTTGGCGAGTACTCCACCTCAGCTATGTCCCTTTCGCTCGAGGAACGCAAGCAGGCGGCGTCCTTTGGCCCCCCGGCCTCAGCCACGCCCTTCCAGGCCCCCCTATCGGTCTTACCCCAGGGCCAACAGGCCCACTCCCTATCCCCGACAAGCCCCATCTCACACCGCCGGGCCGGCCAAGCGCCCACTCGATTCGCAGAGGTCTAAATCGGAACCTCGCCAAAATTTTTGGTTCGGCCAACAAGCACGCCCCCGCCGGTGACTAGAGGACACCCGTCGTGGGCACGGAGCAGGCCCAACCCGCCCATCAAGACATCGGCCCACTCTTCCCCTTCCCCCCACCTGGACCATCGGCCCCCCTGGCGGGCAACCTCTCTCCGGCACGCCCGCCAGTGGCGACGTATGGGCCTCAGCCCCTGGGTAGTGTCGGTTCTGCAGGACGGGTTTCGCCTACCGTGGGCTCACGGTCGCCCTCCCCTCATGCGCTCTCCTCCTCCCCCCCCCCCCGGCGACCCCCCCCGCCCTGCCCAGGCGGACGCCCTTCGCCTGGAAGTCCTCGAACTCCTCGACCTCTCTCTTGCCATGAAGGTCGCCCCGACCCCAGAGAGGTCTGCCCGGATAGTGGACCTCATCTCGCGCCTCCGAGGCGCATCGCACACCTCGGCCAGAACTCTGTCCTCCCTCTTAGGCATGATGGAGTCCCTCTCTCAACCCTCTTTCCGCTGGTCGGGTCCCCAAACGCCAGCTGCAGAGAGAGTTCTGTCGTCGTTGGTCCCAGACCTCGGACCGCTGGGACCTGACCATTCCCTTCGGCCCCTGGTTCTCTTGCGCCACGGACGAATGGCTCAATCCGTCCACCCTGACCACCGGCGTCCCAATCTCTCTCCCAACTCAGTCCCTCGAACTGTACACGGACGCCTCCAACTCGGGCTGGGGGCCCACTTGGGGGACAGTCATGCCTCGGGGATGTGGGACGCACAGATGGCTCGCCTCCACATCAACATATTAGAATTGGAAGCGGTCAGGCTGGCCCTCCTCCATTTCCAACACCTAATCTCACCGACTGGTTCTCCTCCCCACGGACAACACGTCGGTAGCCCATTACGTCAACAGGGGGGGGGGGGGGGGGCTCACTCCATCGGCCTCTCACTACTGACAGAGGCCCTCCTTCGCTGGTGCCACGCACGGGGAACCACCCTCCGTGCGAGACACATAGCGGGGACACGCAACATCCTGGCAGACACTCTCAGCCGCTCAGGGACCCTTCTGCACACAGAGTGGACCCCTGAACAAGCTGACACTAACACAGGCTGGGAGCACTGGTTCAAGCCCATGGTCGACCTCTTTGCGACCTGGTTCAACCATCGGCTCCCCATGTATGTCTCTCCAGTCCCGGATCCCCGAGCGTACGCGGTCGATGCGCTCTCCCTCCCCTGGACGGGACTCATCGCCTACGCCTTTCCCCCCTTACCCATACTTCACAAAGTGATCAGGAAGGCCAGGCTGGACAGACCCAAACTCATCCTTATAACCCCGTGGTGGCCGACACAGTCGTGGTTCCCGGACCTCAGGTCCCTAACTCACGTTCCCCCTCTCCGGCTAGCCCCTCGGTGGGACTTGCTCAGACAACCTCGCTCGGGCCTCCCTCACTCCAACCCCCAGATGCTTCGCCTACACGCTTGGCTTCTATGCCAGCCAAATTGCGACCACCGGCCCCCGCCGCCCCCGACGACCCCGTCTGTCCTAGATACCCTGACGGAAGCGGGAGCATCGCAGGGACTACGGGACTTGGCCTCGGCCTCACGTAGGACCAGCACCGAGTCCCTCTACAATTACCGATGGGAGAGATGGGTCACGTGGTGCACGGCTAACTCGGTCCCCTACCTACACCCCTCCAACATCCAGATAGGCAATTTCCTATCCCACCTTTCGTCCTCTCTAAAACTCTCTGCTACTTCCATTCGGGGCTACAGATCGGCCGTATGCACCACCATCCGACAACTCGGCGGCCCATCTTTCGACAATGACTTTTCTCCTCAGAGAACTATCTCGGGGGGTTGCCCTACGGGAAGCTCAGTCCCCTAGGCGCACCCCCATGTGGGACCTCTTTCTGGTACTCGACGCCCTCAGAAAGCCCCCTTTCGAGCCCCTCCGCTGCTCCCCCCCCTTTCACCTTCTCTCTTTCAGAGACCACCTTCCTTCTCTCCCTGGCCTCAGCCAGAAGGCGAAGTGAGATTCATGCCCTCAGCGGGGACCCTCGGGACATCGCCTTTCACAGAGACGGCTCGGTCTCGCTTAAGTTCCTGCCTGAGTTCTTAGCGAAGAACCAGGAAACCAGGCTCGGCCTCTCCTTCCCTTCTTATCCACTCTCTAGCGGATATCTTAGGCAGCGAGTGTGGCGGGACATGGACCTGAGCCCCTTTAGGTGCCTCAGATACTACTGGGAGCGTTCCCGCCCCAGGCGTTCCTCGCAGAGACGCCTCCTTATTTCCATCAACCCCAACAACAAGAAAGACATATCGGTGGGCACTATCTCTAGGTGGCTATCCAATACTATCAGATCTGCCTATGCCCAGGCGTACAAAGACCTCCCAGCCCCTTTCCCCTCGAGCCCATGAGGTCAGAGCGCTGGCCACGTCCACAGCGTTCCAGCACTCTGTCCCTGTGCGCCACCTCCTGGAGGCAGCCTACTGACGTTCGGAGAACCCTTTCATAAACTTTTATTTAAGGGACATCCGCATGACCAGGGCTGATGGTTCTAAAGGGATTTCATTTGTAGCGGCCAATGCAGCCATATCGGTTTACCCCAGGAACCATTAGGGCGCTCGGCCCTCCTCCGATTCCTTTAAATTCTGCTATGGTCTGACATGGTATAGTATACGACGACGCCAGAATGGGGAGTTTGTATTATACTCCCTGTTTGGCTAAGTATACTTACCATGTCAGACTCTAATGCCCGCCCTACCTTCCCCTCTAGCGCCAAGGTTCCCTGGGGGTTGCCTTGCGCGCAGGCCTCATTGAATGACGTACAGTAAACGAACTTCGGCATCTTCCGTAGGCTGAAGTAGGGTGGGCGTCACGTGACTATCTTATGACTGCATTCGCCACAAAACTTCGGCCTGACAGAGCTGACTGACAGCCGTTTAATGCTATGGTCTGACATGGTAAGTATACTTAGCCAAACAGGGAGTATGATACAAACTCCCCATATCGCTGGCTGGCCCAGCCCCCCCCAAAAGAAAATTCGAAAATCAAAAGTTGCTAGAGATTCTTTAATTGTTGACTGGAGTGGTAGGCTACAAGAAGTGAAGCCCCCCAAAAGTTCTGGTTGTTTTGACAGCCAGGAAACCAGGTCAGTCAGTGGGGGTGTCCCATGATTTGCCTGTGAGAGCGTCACTTTTAGCCTTTGATTTCAGAGGAATTTTGGCAGACTTTTAACGAGAAGCAAATTATGTTGCTGCACAAAAGCAAGCAAAAAAGATGAGCATAAACACCGGCCTTAATTAAAAACTGTCTCGTTTATCAAAAAGCAAAGAGAGGACAAGAGGTACATCATCACCACAGTGTGTGTGTGTCGGGGGGTGGTGGTTGGGGGGTCGATTACTTAGTGCACTTGTGCAAAAGCACATTTTTGCTGAATTCCATCACAATTTCAAGTCAAGTATCTAGTAGTCTGTGTGTATTTTTCCCCCTCAGTAGTTAGAAGACAATTCTTCTTATATGTGATGCCTTCAGTTTAAAAATTGTTGGAAGTTTTTTTTTTTCTTTCACAACAAAAGTTGATTATAGTGTGCAGACCATATAGAATGACATTATTTTGTTCCTGAATGATTCTGTACTTTGTTTAGACTTGGAAAATCACTATGTGCTCCTAATCCATGACATTCTGTGGGTACAGTGAATTTAGGGAAAATTGTTATAGCACGGAGAACACCGAAGTAGAGTTAATCTGTCATTTTGTTTTGTTTTTTTCCTTGTGTACTGGTTCACTATATATGGGAAAAAAATGGCTGGTTTGGATGGAATGATGTCTTTAAATTTTTTTCATTACTTTTATGGAATAGATGAGTTAAAAGCAAATCTTTTATTGAGGTTTCTTTATCACAAGTGTGTAAGTGTTGTGGAGTTACCTCCCTTGGCATGGTATTCTCATAGTCATGTAGCACAAAGTCATGCGGCAGGCAGAGGGTTAAGCATTTATCCGGAAAACATTCTGGTTATCAAGAAACACTATCTTCTTTTCAGACAGAACATTCTAATCTGGATGCCTGTTACCGTCCAATTCTAGCTCCATCTCGTGTGGACAAGTTTCTGACATTTGCTTTATCCCATCTTAAATTTAATCAGAAAAGAGCATAGAGTTTTATCCTTCGTTGAGCTTGATTGATTATGGTGATTTTGAGGGATTTGATAGTCACTTTTATGCTGTTCAGCTCAGGCATTTGTATGGGAATTCAAAAGAATAAAGACTTTCTTTTGACACTGAATCAAATGGATTTTTTTGTTTATGGCAAACCGCTGTATTTGACTGTCTTGTTTTACATTCTGCGGATGGCTAATGTTGTGAATGGTCTCTCTTTTGAGAATTCCCACAGTAATGATGTTGATCATAACCTTGTTGATGCCAATGAATTTTCTTCTCTTGCTGAATATTCTTTTCTTTTGCCATACTTTTCATGGTCTTGATTTTGTTTGTATGAATAATAATTTATTATGATTTGAGAAATTATTGAAAGAGCAAGGAGTTTTATCCTTTGTTGAGACTTCTGTCTGGTGCCTTTTTGGCTTTTTGGGAATTACCCTTCCGGCGTCTTGTGGGACTGGTCTCTTTCCACTCACGCCTTCTGCTCTTTCTCAGTGGGAGTTTGTTTCGTTTGGCAGTTGGCTACCTCAGGTTTTTTTTCTGCGACCTCAAGGATTTTCTTTAGGCTCCCTTTTTGATGATAGTAACAGTTGAACCCCTTCCTGACATAGAAACTCAGCCAAGACTGCATCCCCTCAGTTATGGTTTCTTTTTTCCTGGAAGGTGCCTTATGGAGAGCACTCTTCCATGTTTGTCAGTTTCTTAGTCTTCCTTTCCTGGTTCCAAGCAGTTAGAAGTTAGACCAGCAAACAGCCTCAACAGGATGAGATTAGTGTTCCAAGGAATTTGCCTGTCATCCATGCCCGGTCTGCCGGGCATCTCTTTCCCCACCTCACATACAGTGGTATTTCTGTGATACAATATTTTGCTAGGGAGATTCACACACACACACACACACACACACACACACACACACACACACACACACACACATATATATATATATATATATATATATATATATATATATATATAATGCTGAACAATTAAGTAGTGGGAGAAAACAAGTGCAGGTTAACAATTCTTCCATCATTATAGTAATGACTTGGCAAAGATTTGAAATTGAGAGGAAAAAAAAACAAAAAACAAAACAAAAAACTTGAAGATGAAGTAAATGAGAAAATGCATATCATAAATATGAAAACCCTTCACTAGCTGCATGAGGAAACTGAAAACCCTTCACTAGCTGCATGAGGAAACTATCGCAATCCCTCTCGAAGGCAGATCTATATGTATCGCCTGCTCCGAGGCTTTTCGTCCGCTGGATTGGACTCATCAGGGAGACACGGCCGATTGTGTCTGTGCTCTTGGCGTCGGATAGAGACACACCACAGTCCATAATTCTGTGGTGTTCCGACCGCCAAGGGTTCGAAAAAGAATCCAACAGCACCCCAAAGCAGCCAGCAAAAGATAGTAGAATTAAACAAAACGAAAGTGTGGAGAGGAAAAAAAGTTGTTGAAAACTAAAAACATTACGCAAACAGTATAAAATGTAAAGGACAATCTTTGAACCTAAGCTTGAGGATCCATTTAAGGATGCAACTGAGATCAAAAGATATGGAACAGTCTGAGTGGTCAGCTCTGCTGTTCAATAACCCAAGCATTGTCAGCGGCTAAGAATTGTGCAGAACAACCTTTCCTTGGATCTCCTAAGAGATGCAATCACCCACTAATTGACCAAACAATATAATGCTGAACAATTAAGTAGTGGGGGAAAACAAGTGCAGGTTAACAATTCTTCCATCATTATAGTAATGACTTGGCAAAGATTTGAAATTGAGAGGAAAAAACAAAAAACAAAACAAAAAACTTGAAGATGAAGTAAATGAGAAAATGTATATCATAAATATGAAAACCCTTCACTAGCTGCATGAGGAAACTGAAAACCCTTCACTAGCTGCATGAGGAAACTATTGCAATCCCTCTCGAAGGCAGATCTATATGTATCGCCTGCTCCGAGGCCTTTCGTCTGCTGGATCGGACTCATCAGGGAGACACGGCTGATTGTGTCTGTGCTCTTGGCGTCAGATAGAGACACACCACAGTCCATAATTCTGTGGTGTTCCGACCGCCAAGGGTATATATATATATATATATATATATATATATATATATATATATATATATATATATATACACTGACTATCCCATGGAAGTTGTTTACTCTGGTCCTAGTGAGAAGAAGTTTCTTTCACTTTTCCTTGCCTGATCAATCTGCAGATTTTAGTTGGAAAAAAAAAAAGGAAAAGACCAGAAAAAAAAAAAAAGAAGGAAGGAGAAGGCAGACGATGTCCCTTCTCGTAGTTCTTCCTGGTGGAGAGGCACTTCATGCGGGATGTCAAGTTGGTACAGCTGTAGGACTAAGGGCAGAAAAGACACTCTCGTAAGCACAACCTCTTCTGATTTTCAGGACTCCTTCTCAGAGGTTCATTCACGTTGGGATGCACTGAACCTTTCATCCCCCAGACATTCTATTTTGCATAAATCCCCATCGCCAGTCATTTTAAAAAAAAACTCTTATTTTATACTAGCATATGTGAAATGCAGATATCTCTGGAACTAAACAACTAATTCTCATGCTATTTTTTGTAAAATGGAGGAGATACACTTTTTTATATCATAACATGTTAGTAATGGTTAGTCAACCACAATTTCAGATTTTTAGTAATTTCAAATGCAAAAAAAAATGCAAAATAAAAAAATGAATATTATGTTTCTTCTCAACGTAAAAAAATGAAGAAAGCATGCCAACAAACTCAACAAGGGAGGAAAAATACTCCACTCGCAACTGAAGACCAGAAAGTATAGTATATCCAACAGAAAAATGAAAGAAACAGCCATAAATCCAACTACTCCAATAGCAGGGAACACACACACACACACACACACACACACACACACACACACACACGTTCTTATGCCTAACTGGTACACATGTAAGAAAGAACAAGATGCAAAGCAAATAAACATGCTCCAAGTTTATCTTGAATGCGCATAAGATATTCCATAAAGAGGAAAAACCGTTTTGGCCCATTATAGCTGTTAGTAACAGCTATTCTGGTAAACATCGACCATCATCTGTGACCCATAATGAACATACCTACTAATTTTCAGAAAGATTGGCCATGTACTTTCTGAGATTTTCCATAAAGAAGAAAACTGTTATGGGCCATTAGTAATGGCTAAAATGGTAAAATAACACGTCGGGGCATGATCCGTGACCCATATGAACATACATACAAGTTTTCAGAAGGATCGGCCAAATACTGAATGAGATATTCAAAAAAAAAAAAAAAAAACCAATAGTTATGGGCCATTATGGCTGTTAGTAACAGCTATAACGGTAAAATAAAACACCAGGCATGATCCATGACCCATAATGAACATACTTACAAATTTTCAGAAAGATCGGCCAAGTACTTTCTAAGATACTCCATAAGGAAAAAAAAAAACGTTATAGGCTGCTATAGCCGTTAGTAACGGCTATAAGGGTAAAA
Source organism: Conus betulinus (assembly GCA_016801955.1). Lineage (NCBI taxonomy): Eukaryota > Metazoa > Mollusca > Gastropoda > Neogastropoda > Conidae > Conus > Conus betulinus. Next base: position 53,404 of record JADBJO010005223.1, read on the forward strand.
TAAAACATCGGGCGTGATCTGTGACCCATAATGAATGTACCAACAAATTTTCAGAAAGATCAGCCAAATACTTTCTGAGATATTCCATAAAAACACAGTTATAGCTGTTAGTACAGCTATAACAGTAAAATAAAACATTAGGCATGATCCGTGACCCATAATGAACATACCTTCAAATTTTCAGAAACGTCGGCCGAGTACTTTCTAAGATATTCCATAAAGAAGAAAAGCTGTTGTGGGTCATTATAGCTGTTAGCAATGGCTGTAACAATAAAATAACACATTGGGCATCATTCATGACCCATAATGAACATGCCTACAAATTTTCAGAAAGATCGGCCATATACTTTCTGAGATAATTTATAAAAAAAGGAAAACCGTTATAGCTGTTACTAACAGCCATAACGGTTTTCCTTCTTTAACAGTAAAATAGCTGTTAGTAATGGCTTTACGGGTAAAATAACACATTGGGCATGATCTGTGACCCATAGTGAACATGCCTACAAATTTTCAGAAAGATCGGCCAAGTACTTTCTGAGATATTCCATAAAGAAGGAAAACTGTTATGGCTGTTAGTAACGGCTATAAGGGTAAAATAACACATGGGGCATGATCCATGACCCATAATGAACATACTTACAAATTTTCAGAAAGATCGGCCAAGTACTTTCTGACATATTCCATAAAGAATGAAAACCGTTACGGGCGGTTTTGGGTTGTTAGTAACAGCAATAACGGTAAAATAACACATCAGGCATCATCCTTGACCCATAATGAACATACCTACAAATTTTCAGAAAGATCGGCCCAGTAGTTTTGTCTGGAGCGAGCGGAACACATTTTGGCCACGGACGGGCACACACACACACACACACACACACACACACACACACACACACACACACACAGCATTTCTTTGTTCCCATTGTAAAGTACTCCCTGTTCTATAAGAACCGGGAGTACAAAAAGGGAACACACACACACACACACACACCTCTCACAGTTGAAAGCAATATTTTTTTTTTTATGAAAACAAAGTCATTCATGTGCCTGTTGGTCTCTGAACCCTTGAGAGCCATTCCAGCTGATCATAGATCCCACTCAAACGCGTCACTGCTGCTCACCTCTGATGTGTCAGTTGGCCACGCCCCCTTCAACCTCAACCAGCAGTTGATTTGATTGATTGATTTAGATTGAGCTCCCTGCTCTCTTGGGTGTGTGTGTGTGTGTGTGTGTGGGGGGGGGGGGGGGGGGGGGGGGGGCTTGATGTTCCATGTAGTAAAACATACTATACTGTGGCTCACAAATGCAGTCAGCGACAGCGGTTTGTTATCCCTGCCTAGTGCACAATAAAGTCTGTATGGTCAAGAAACCCGGAAGGGGCCTTGTGCCTTGCACATGCTCAGATCATTCCTCTTTTCCCAGCAGCCATATTCCCTGCTAGCTTTGTGCACTCAGAGCTGCTAAGTATTTTTTACTTTTTCTCACAATCAATTGATTGTTGCTGCTGATTTTTGTTTTTTTGCATATGCTTTCACTTGAAGGGAGAAACGAACATGAAGTGTTTGGGTGGCAAAGCCAGGGTTCGGAAGATTTCGTCCGTCGATCACTTGCAACTCGCAGGCTGGCGCTTTTTCTGGCATACCGAAGCCCTCTCTCTCTTCAGTGCTCTCTCTCCCTTCTTCCTGTCTTTTCTTTCTGGGGTTCTCCTCAACTCAGCTGTGGTTCTGTTGATGTGATGGCAAACCCTTGCTCAAGCAGTGACGGCAAGCCATGCTCACCCCCCTCACATTCTTTCTGGGGCCTCCTCAACTCAGCTGCGGTTCTGTTGAGGTGACAGCAAGCCCTTGCTTATGCAGCAATGGCAAGCCTTGCTCACCATCCTCACATTCTCATGGTGATCGACTCAGCTGTGGTTCTGTTGACCCCATGCCTGCATCTTCATGCCCCTTACATTTTCACAGTTATTGACTCGGTCGCGGTTCTGTCAAACCCGTCCCTGCATCCTGTGTGCAGCTCAGCCAAGGTTCTGCTGCACACATCTTGGTCGCCATGGCTGAATCACGGATGCAGGTTCTTCCTTCTTCGGGGGATAAAGGGTTGGGCGATGCACATTCTGAAGACTTAGCCCCTTCTTCACCCTCTCGCCCGATTTCAGGCCTGCTTTTGCCAGTGCGGCCGTTGGCCGAGACAAGGAGACAACACCCCTTTACAGTTGTCTGACACTCAGTCAGCCCAGGTTGTCTCCCTTCCTCCATGTGATCGTCTCGGCTGCGATTCTGTTGATCCTGTCCCTGCATCCCATGTGCAACTCAGCCAAGGTTCTGCTGCACACATCTCAACCGTCCTGGCCGAATCATGGATGCAGGTTCCCCCTCTTCGGGTGATGCAGGGTCAGGCGATCACATTCTGAAGGCTTAGCCCCTTCTTTCACCTTCTCGCCCGATTTCAGGCCCGCTCTTGCCAGCGCGGCCGTTGGCTGAGCCAAGGCAGATGGCAACCCCTTTATGGCTGTCTGGCACTCAGTCATCTCTGGTTGTCTCCCTTTCTCTGCCCGTGGCTGGCTGTGCCCCGGCTCCTACCTCAGTCTCTTATGTGGGACAGAGTGCATGGTTTGCTTGGCACATACCGGGCAACCCGCAAGGGGCTGGCCGCTCAGGGTACCCCTATGCCGGCTTGGGCCAGCAGGCACAGCTTCAGCTTCCTCGGACCAGCAGGCACAGCTTCTGCCCCCCCTCTGTGGTAGGGCAAGCACAGCTACAGCCCCCTCAGGCCAGCAGGCACAGCTTCAGCCCCCCTCTGCACTAGGGCAGATCCTTGGGCGCCATGGGCCTCTCATATGGCTCAGTGGCTCTCTGCCATGGGCTTCCCCAGCCCCCTGCCCTGGGGTTTGCCTAGTGGCTTGGCTTTATGCCCTGTGCTCCAGCAGTGAAGGCCTCCCCTTCACCATCCCCCTGGCCAATCCAGTGGCGGACCCCTCCCCAGGGGTTCCAGCGGGGTCAGACCACCCAGGACCGTCCAGTTTACCCCCACATTCATCCAAATCTAGGTTGGTCACCTCCTCTGAGCAGGCATACTCAGAGTCAGAGGATGAGGACCCGATACCCTCTTCCTTCTCCTTCAGTGACTTTGTGGCCATGCTGGCTTCATACAAGCCTGGAGCCGTGTCCACCTCCCAAGACACCCGGGCTCCCGGTCCCTCAGCAGCCAAGCCAGCTTTGGGTGCACTAGCTGTCTTTGCCCCTCCCACCTCTCTCTTAAAGGAGCCAGGCATGGTAGCTGACTCTATGAGGAGGGCACAAAGCAGGGTTAGGGTCACGGAGGCACAGGACATTCCGCCCAGTTCTATTCCTGATTTTCTTGGGGCCTTAGTGTATGGGAAGTTTCTGAAGCCAGAGAAGCTCCCATTCGCATGTAAGGCCTTCATGACCCACGATTCTATCCCAAATTCCGCACCTTGCCCTTTCCAAGAGGACCTTCTCATTTTGGGCCTCGGGGTCTCAGCACCAGCAGGTCGCTCTCTCAGAGCGCTGCCTCACAGATTTGGAAGAGATTGCTAGAGGCGTGTGGAGGCGGTTTTGGTGATGGACTCCTTCTTGGGAGGTCTGGTTTCCACCCTTAATGACCAGATAGTGAGTCCCTTCACTCTCCGCCAGTCTGCTGACCCATCCGCCATCATGGCCTTTATCCAGTCCGTGGCGGAAGGGCTCAAATATTCAGCGGGTGCTTTTGCCAGGCTGCAACTTAACTCAGTTCTGGCAAGGCGGGATGCTGTGCTCCTGACATCTTCGGTCAGATGCTCTTCCTCCTCCTGAGCCTTTCTTAGAGTCTTGCTGGTTAAGACTGGTTCCCTCTTTGGGAACCATGCACAGGCGGCGACCATCAAGAGCCAGGCCGAAATTAGGAGGGGCTTTGCCCTTCACTCGGGTCCCTCTTACCCCACGGGAAAGCACCCTGCTCTGGCTTCCTCTCCCCAGGGCACTCCACCGGCCAAGACCTGCAGATCCTTGGACACCAAGGGTCTAAGGTTTACCAACAGGCCAAAGGTCGATCAGGTTCCCAACCTCAAAGCCAAAAACCTGCCTCTTCACAGCTGGTTCATCCCCAGTGACTAACCTCCAACCTGGGGGCCATCACCCCCCCACAGGCGACCCCATGGGCAGTCTGTCCTGACGACTTAGTGCCTAGGAATGGCTTCCCTCAAGCCAATGGGCCTTGTGGGTTTTTGCCTTCCATGGGGTTCACAAAAGGTCCCCCTTATGCCCTTCTCTCTCTCCAGGATTGTATAGCTGAATCTTTGTGGTCCCCAAAGTTTCTGGGGGTTGGAGACCCATTCTGGACCTCTCACCCCTAAACAGGTTCCTCCGAGACCTCCACTTTCAGATGGAAACCCCCATGTCAGTTCGAGGTGCCATGCACCATGCACCATGCGACTGGGCAGTATCCATCGACCTGATGGATGCATACTTCCACCTCCTGATCCACCCAAGGGACAGGAAGTATCTTGGTTCGTTTGGGTCTTCCAGTTCAGGGCCCTTCCCTTTGGTCTGGCCCCTTCCTCGTGGGTGTTCATAAAGGTCGACTGGGAACTATGCATGCCCGTTCGGGAGAGGGGAATCCGCCTCAAGACCTATGTTGATGATTGGCTTCTCCTGGCCTCCTCCAGCACTCTGTGCTCCCAACAAGCTCTCCAAATTCTAGACCTCTGAGACTTTGGGTTTGTTCGCAACGAGGAGGAGTCAGACTCACCCCATTGCAGGAATTCCAGTTCCTGGGCATGTCTTTTTGATACAACCAGGTAGTTGGTATCTCCAACCTCGAGCGTCTAGTACGCCTCCGGGTCCTCTTAGCCCACCTCCAGTCTCTAGGTTAGGCACTGGCCACCAAGTTGGCCTGCCTTCCTGGATTGATGGAGTTGTTGGCCCCCCTTGTACCTTTTGGTCGGCTCCACCAACGCCAGTTCCTTCAGTGATTTTGGAAGCGTTGGTCCCAAATGTCACAGTCTTGGGACCTCCTGGTTCGTCTAGGCCATTGGTTCCAAACCTCAGTGACTGAATGGCACTCCCACAACTGGTTAACCGAGGGAGTCCCCATCACGCCTTCTCCTCCTTGGCTGCGTCCAGCTCCTGGTGGGGGGCCCACATGGGCTCTCTGACGGCAGCCGGGTGATGGCCAAAGGAGATGAGTACCTGGCACATCAACTTGCTGGAGCTGGAGGCAGTCTTTCAAGCCCTTAGGGAGTTTCTTCCCTTTCTGACAGGGAAACATGGTCTTCTCAACATGGACAACACAAACGTGGCTTGTTGCATCAACAAGCAGGGAGGAGCGCACTTATCCTCCTTGTCCCTGAGGGCAGAACAACTGATTCTCTGGTGTGAGGATTGGTCCATCTGGATCTCGACCAAGCATGTTCCAGGCAAGATAAACATTCTCGCGGATTCCCTCTGCAGGTCGCTCATGATCCTTTCATGGGAATGGACTCTGGTCCATTCGGTCCTGGAACCAGTCGGGGCTGTGTGGTTCAAACCACAAGTAGACTTGTTTGCCACCAGGTTCAACCACAACCTCCAGCTACATGTATCTCCAGTTCTGATAAAGCTCACCTTGACAACAAGGTCCCTGCTCCAGCCATGGTCAGGCATTCCACATGGCAATCCGGACATGCTAAATCTTCACGCCTGCCTACTGTGTGGGACATGCTGTCTACACAAGGCACTTCCCCCGTGGTAACTGGCCTTGTGAAGTGAGTTCACAGGCCGAGCGCACACACAAAAAAAGGGGGTATACAGTGTCCACTGGAACGGCTAGCTTTCTTGGTGCTCCTCCCATGCGATGTTGCCCCACTCCACCTCTCACCGTCTGAGAAGAAACTTGCAGCCCCCTCTGTTTGAGTTCACAGGGCTGCTATCTTGCACCATCATCCGCCAGTTAGGCAGCCCTTTCTTTGCTGACAACCCCTTCCTGCGGGATCTCATCAGGGGAGCCACTCTGCAAGAGGCTTGAACACCCCGCTGTACCCCGGCGTGGGACCTCTTTCTAGTTCTCTCCTCCCTGAGGCTCCCTCCTTATGAACCCATCAGGGAGTGTTCTCTGAAGTTCCCCTCCTTCAAGACAGCATTTCTCGTTTCTCTGGCTTTGGGGAGGTGCTGCAGGGAAGTCCATGCTCTTAGTGGCCTTCCCGGAGACGTAGCCTTCGAACCGGATGGCTCTATGTCTCTTCGATTCCTCCCGGAATTCTTAAACAGAAACCAGTGGCCAGGTTCTCCATCTCCTACTATCTCCATTCATCCTCCGACTTCTTCTATCCTTGCTCCAGACAATGAAGACCGCACACTCTGTCCGGTGCGGGCCCTTCAAGTGTATCGAAAGCGGACGAAGCTTCTCGCTTGAAGCAGCGCCACCTGTTTCTCTCTTACAATGAAAGTTAAATGAAGGACATCAGATGCTCATCCATCTCTCGATGGCTCTGAGAAGTAATCAAAGCTGCGTACGGGAGGCCTGACACAGATTTGGTTGTCTTTTCACCAAGGCCCATGAAATTAGAGCATTGGCCATATCGCTGACAGTTGCCCACAATTCCAGCACTCAAAGTGTCTTGGATGCCACGTATTGGCGTTCCCCAGGCACTTTTGTCTGGTTCTACTTGTGCGACATCTCCCGCCTGCACAAGGATGGTTCCAAGAGTTGCCTCAGCTGTGGTGGGCTCAGCATCTCATCTCTGCCACACACCCTGGCTCTTCTCGCTTCTCCAGACGTTGACCAGGTGATCCCTCCTTCCGGGTAGTGCTACTCTGCATTAGTGAGCCACAGATATAGTATGTGTAATTAAAAGGAAATTTTCTTTCTAAAATTACATTTAATTTAACATACCATGGCTCATGCAGAGTCCCTCCTTTCCTCCCCGCCTTCCTGGTTCTCTTTGGATTCCACAGGCAGGGTATCAGTTACCTGGAAAAGAGGAATGATCTGAGCATGCACAAGGCATGAGGCCCCTTCTGGGTTCTTGTCCGTACAAACTTTATTGTGTATGAGGCAGGGATAGCAAACCGCTATCGCTTATTCCATTAGTGAGCCACAGTAAGTATGTTAGATTAAACATGATTTTAGAAGGAAAATTTCCTTTAGTAGGAAAAGTCCTTTTTCTTTTTTAGTACATATCACACATTGTGACCAGTATCTTCTGAGGAAGTTGTTAACCCTCTTCAGTATGCACTTATCTGAGCTTAGTTACGCCGAAAACCATCGGCAAGATAAGTAACTCCGTAATTTGAACATGGGTACCCAATTTAAAAATAATTTAAAAGAGAGGAAAGGAAATAGTAAAATAAAAATAATTTTAAAATTTCCTACGAATATATATGTTGCTATATCATAAGTTTGAAGAATGTCACATGAGCCATTTACTCGGGAAAAAAAAAAAAATCTTCTTCTTCAGAACTTTATTCCGAATCGTTGTTCATCATACCTGGAACCTCATCCCAGTCGAAATCTAGGTCACTCTGAGCTTCATTACCCAGCACTTTCACCAAGTCTTACGCCGTAAATCCTACAAATCACAGTATCTTTCACTAAATCTCATTATAGAACGGCAGAAATCAAGGTTAGCCATGGTGAAAAACAGCATTTCAACCACAAAACTTAAAAAATTTGTAACTCAAGAACCATGGCACGCATCGACTCGCGTTTTTTTTTGCAAATGGAAGTAAAGAACTACAGGAAGAAGGAAGTCACGTTCTTGCGAGACTTCCTTTCCTACGAGAAACATGGCGGCGCCCATTGGGGCGCGCGCGCTTGTCTAGAGAGTTAAATATCAACGAGTTCTTTTTGTGGTAACATTACTTATAGTGCCCGGTCCCTTCTAGAGGGTGCATATATCTGGAAACAAGGTCATTTTTTGATTACTGTTCATATTTCTTATGAAATATAACTTGCATGACAGTAGTGTCACATCAGTGTTGGACATTACAGGGGCAGAGGCATTGAGGGTTGAATTGACCGGCGCTGTTCCACAGAACGGCGTCATGATCCCTTGACCATCATGGATGGAACTGGTCGGGTTGTGGCTATCAAATCAGGTTGGTGTTGAATATGTTTATATGTTCTGTACAACCTAAGATTAATCTGACATTAAACTTGCTTGTCAGTGGAAGTGTGTATGTGTGTGTATGCCCATGCATTTGCATGTTGGTAAGGCACTGTTGCCGAATGATTAGTGAATAAGATGTAAGCATATACGGAATAGTCCATGATCATTTGGGACACTGTGACAAACTGAAACTATTTAATGTATATTGATACATCAGAGCCACAACCATGTACTTCAAAATTTTCCAAAAGAATGCTTTTACATATATGGAAAGCTCAAATTAAAAAGGCTTATACTCACAAAATTTCAGTTTGATACCAATAATGGTTCCGCAGTAATTCAAGGGAACTGGTTGTTACACTACATGCGGAAATGCAGGGCTTGCATGCCACAACCTTGTACCATAAGACAGGTTGTTGTTCCTTATAGAAAGAAAGGGATCCTGGGAAAGAAGGGGTGAAACGTGGGGAACAACAGATCATCCCTGCTGTGGTTGAGTGTGGCCTGAAGATAAACAGGCCTTTGCCTGGTGGGAATGCAGGCCACAGGGCAGCAGTATAAGGGTTACACTATCCTGTCCTGGGCTGAGGCTGACAAGGAGCAGCTCCAGTGGAGGAAACAATCCATCAGATGTCAGCGACACTTCTTCGCCCGGGCTGGGAGGTAGTGGGAATAGGCACTTTGTCAAAACAACCCAGTACTTCCCTTGTCGATGTGGTGCTAGCTAAGGGAAGTTATCCAAAATTTCTTCAATTCAGTCAAGTTAATCAACTGTATTGTCCATCGGAAATTTTTCTTCTGCTCCACATCATTTCACAAGTACATAAGACATTACAAAGAGACATTATAAATCGTTACATAAAAGCCTGTGTTAGTATATGTATTTGTATATACATCAACACTCACACACCCCTCCCCACCCCCCTGCACACACACACACACACACACACACACACACACACACACACACACACACACACACACACACACACACACACACACATGCTTACACACATGAAATAAACATTAAATCCATATGACATGAAACATTACATAGATTATAAAAACGATACATAAAAACACAAACTCGCCCGCACCATTGCCCAAACACTAACACACACACACACACACACACACATGCGTACACACACACACACACACACACACACACACACACACACACACACACACACCTACACACACACACACACACACACACACACACACACACACACACACACACACACACGCATGCACACACAGTCATAGTCACAGTAAAAGCATATATATTGCAGACTGAATTGTTCATGCCTGAGAGACAAGAGTCATGGCAGTCAATCACAGGCTCTAGAGTTTAAATTACTAATGGCACGTGGTATAAAGGACTTCTTAAAGACATTCTTCTGTGCTCTGGGCATTCTGTAGCGTCTTCCTGATGGAAGTTTTTCAAAGTGGCAGTGGAGTGGGTGTGAGGGATCAGAGGTAATATTCACAGATTTCCTGATTACAGAAACAGTTTAGACTTCTCTGAGAGCAGATTGCTTTTTTTCTCTATAACCTTTCTTGCCTAATGGACAATTCTGGCGAGCTTTGCTCGCTCTTTCTCTGAAAGATTTCCAAACCAGACAGTAATGTTGAATGACATTAGACTTTGTATTAAACTTACATATACCTTTTCTAGTACATGTTGACTGACATTAAAACTATTCAACAGAAACAACCTTTGATTTGCTTTTTTGAAGATACTGTCAGTATGGTGACTAAAAGACAGCTTATGGTCAATGTGTATACCAAGATATTTGAAACAGTCAACGGTTTCTATTGTCTGTCCATTTATCACAACTGGTTGAAATGAACTATCTGATATTGAAAAGTTTAATACAAGTTCTTTGGTCTTACCACAATTAAATTGCAAGAAGCTGGAAGAGCACCAGTCCTGTAGTTCTAAGATGTGACTGAAGTATGCTTGCTCATTTATAGAGCCTTCTTTAAACAAAAGACTTACGAGAGCCATATCATCAGCATATTATGATTTTATTACAAATGATGTATTGTGTTTATGCTACTGATGATGCTCACAACACTGCCGTGGGAACGAAAGGTTTACATGCTGCAAACTGTTTTCATTGCAAAGATTTTTCTTGGTCAGAAACCTACCTGGAATGGCTTATGGAAAGCGGCAATGCGCTGGTGTGCGTGTGCAAACGCATGCATGTAGGTGTGCTTGCGTACTTGTGTGTGTGTGTGTATGTCACTTTGCGTGTTTATGCACGCGTGAATGCATGTGCATGCGGGCACATGCGTGTGATCGTGTGTGTGTGTGTGCGTGTGCATATTTACTTTTGGTATACATTTGGGTGAACAACATTAATATGCAAGAATGCATGCAAGCATCTTGCATGTGTGAATATGCATGTATGTATATTTGCAACATTTCTCATGTTCATTTACTCAAAGGTTTTGTAGTGTGTGAGTTTTTGTGTAGAAAAGAGAGAGGAGGAGAGAGGAAGGGAGGGAGAGTCAGGTGGGGGGGAGGGGAGAGAGAGAGAGAGAGAGAGTCTGCTCTGCTGACTGCATCTGTGTGTTTGTGTTGTGTGCCCACTTGCGCACGCGTGCATGCATACATGTGTTTCTCTCTCTCTCTCTTTCTCTCTCTCTCTCTGTAGGAGTTGGGGGGGTAGGGAGTTGTCTGTCCATCCAGACAATAATTCAAAAACAGTAGTGTTTTTTGACAAATTTCACGAGAGTATTATCTTTTCATTTTTGATCATGGCAAAGTTGAGAGAGATCTCTAAGTCCAAGCGCAACACTTATGGTGAAGGAGCGTCATCTTTAGTTGGCAACATTTTAAACTATGAAAGAACAAGATTGATAAATTTGGTCAATTATGTAATTAAGATGACTAGATTTTATACTTTTATAATGGTTTTATGATTCCAGTTTAGTCAAGATGTAATCCAGAGTATTCTTTCTGTAAAAAATGCACACAATCTTTCAACAAAAATATTTTTTATTTTTCTCACACTTAGGATGAATTCAGATGATGGTGACTGGTCAGACATTGATGAGAAAATTCTCCTATCTCTTCCAGTACCGAATGTAGAAAAAACATCCACCTCAACATCTACCAGTGATGAGTTTGCTTATTACAAAAAAGCTACTATGAGTTTGCAAGATGAAATGATGGGTGATAGGATGTTATGCTATAACTGTATTCAGTAGTAGAGCCTATATTTACTTGTTCATAGAGAGGATGTGTCTGTGACAGATGCAAATAAACAAAATGGAAACTTAAACGTTTTGCATTACTGCTTCTTTGTTAGGTGCAGACATGGACTGAAACCTGTCCACGCACGCGCATGCATGTGCTCACATACACTGACAATGTGTTTTGTCTTGTAATTTGTGCCTGTTGATTTGCAGATTTACCAATAATTCTTTTTGAAACGTACACCTTTTGTGCATCGTAACATCTTTATGAGTGGCAGTAGCTTTCATCAATACTTAAAACACATACAGACGCGTCTCTCTCTCTCTCTCTCTCTCTCTCTCTCTCTCTCTCTCTCTCTCTGTGATAAAGTGCCCACCATTGGTGCACACACACACACACACACACACACACACACACACACACACACGCACACACACACATTTGTGCGCATACATATGCACACACACTCATGCCCACACACACACACACACACACACACACACACACACACACACACACACACACAAACACACACACACACACACACACACTCATACACAAAGTCGTGCGCGCACACACATGCACACACACACACACACACACACACACACAGATTAGTATGCACACTCTCTCTCTTTCTCTGTGCATCCCCACCCTTTTCTCCCTCCCTTGTTTAGTGTGTGTGTGTGTGCATGCATGTGTGAGGGCAAGTGTGTGTGCGTGCACGTGTGCGCGCACGTGTGTGTGTCTGTGTCTGTTGTCAGTACAACCTTGAGTTAATCTGACAATAAATTGGTTTCAGTCAGTCAGTCAGTGTGTGTGTGTGTGTGTGTGTGTGTGTGATGTCATGAAGCAGTGACACAACGCTATGTACTTGAAAAGAGCTGCCAAGATGTCAGCTACTCACTGTTCTATTACCTTAACATGGCTTAAGTCCCTAACAATGATAACAGTTGCGATAAGCGAGGCAGGCAGGTGCGTAGTCAGCGTTTTTTGAAGAGAGGAATGCCACAAGTCTGCTTGTTTAATGTCGCGGGCCTTTGGTGCGTCGTGGACATGGTACACCCAATCCCCATGCAGTCACCCACCCACACCAAGGAACTGACTTGACCAGTTTCCAGTGATACACACTTGTTTTTCTAGCAGTGCCTTCCTGACTTCACTACCCACCCCCATCTCTCTCTCTCTCTTAATCTGTTCATTTTTTTTTTAGTCTGTTCATTTTTTTGTTTGTTTTTTTTTTGTTCAAATGGACTCATGCATTGTTGTTTTTAATCTGCATTGTTTCATTTTGTTTCTTACTACACTTATATTTTTCTCTTGCCCAGATGGTTGGATGTAATCCATTAATCCAAGAATTATTCAAGGTTTGTTCGACGGACAATTGAAAATGGCGCCAAAAATTAATTGTGCAAAATGCCAGTTTAGAGAAAATACGGGCTTCTCGGCCCAGTACGGTTGCAACGAATAAAATACATTAACTTTGTGGCTTTGGTGACATATATACAATTATGTAGGTTCTGAGGTATTCGTATTTTAAAGTGTTTACACACAAAGAAATCGAGATTCATCGATCAAGGGAGGTAAGGGGGGGAGATAACTCTCGAACATATCTTCATCTACAAAGGGTAACAAAGAGATGTATACACTGTTAGCACCCGGCTACATATTTATTGTTGTCTTTTGTTTTAGAGAGTGAATTCTGCACGAACTGCAGTTCCAAATATTTTTTCACATGTTCCTACATGAAGTTGAAAATATGTAAAGTTCTTCGCTGTTAAGAATGGAACAGACCAAAGTTTTGAAATACCTTTTAACATAACATGCAGTGGCTTTTCACTTTCCACTTGTTTGAGTAGTTGAAAAGAAAATTTGTGTTGTTTTGGATCTATAGTTGTTGAAAAGCACAAAAAGATTCCTTTTGAGGGCACACTGTTTTGGAAATGTTCTCTGGCATGCATGTAGAGAAAGGACAGTCTACATTTGCTTGCAATCACAAACACCTATTTGCCAAGTACATGGTTGTTACCCAAACTAGGCCAATTGTATGAGGGTTACTTTTCAGGACACAACCTAGCATCCATTGCACAAATGGTTGTGGTCTGAAACTTTACTGTGACCTGCATCCTAGCACAAGGCCATAGCCAACTAGCCACTGGACAGATGGTTGTGGCCTGAAACTTTGCTGTGGCTTGCTTCATAGTGTCCAGGCTACAACAGGGTACGCTCCCGTAACTGTTTGTGGCCCGAAACTTGGCCCCTTCTCTACAGTATTTTTTCATGATAAAACCATTTATGGATTTAAATTTCAAATTTTGACTAAGCTGGATTAGGCTATTTAAAGGTTACAGTTATGTGTATGATTTACAGAAAAATTGAAAGTTTTCAAGCAAAAGGAGATTTTTTTAATGTAAACAAGAAAACTTAAAATTGTCATTTTCTCAAAATGTCTCATTCAGAGATGCATGGTTGTGGCTCTGATGTATCGATATGTGTGCATGTACATACATTGTATGCATATGTATTAACTGCTTGTTTTAAGTGAAACAGTGTAAAGAATGATAAAAGATGAAATTTTAGCACAGAACACCAACAACAACAAAAACATTGATTTTATGCACATCATGGTCTCAGGCCGGGAGTGGTCTGACTGGTCCCAGGAACTGCGCATCACAGGAGAAGAACTCCGTTGGAAGTTCACCAGCGATGGCTCGGTCAACGGTTGGGGATGGCTCTTTACAATCTATCCCATCATGCCTTCTGCTGCTCCCCTGGATGTGCTTTCAGACCGCACTATACTGTCACGACCTTCCATTGACCTTGTGACCTGCCTGTTGGACTTCAAGCTGGAGAACATGATGAACTCTGACATTGTTCCCAGGATGGCTGCCTCCCTCGCTGCCTGTGCCCAGCTTAGTTGTCTGAGTGAGTTGACCCTTCATGTTTTACCTTTTGGTCTGGGTGTGAAGGGAGAGGGGAAGGGAGGGGGAGGAAACTCCAGATATGCTGTTAGAGGAAATATAAAGTGCAGCACTTTCACTGGGTTTTAGTAATGTTGAAACTGCACTGTATTGTCATCATCATCAATATTTGGTTGTACATAAGTATCTGTTGTACCCATAGCATATCAAGTCCTTTACAATTTATAACTTCCTATAGTATTCCATTGTGCATCAAATTCTGCATAATTTATTGCTTCCTGTAGCATCATATAAGCACATAAAATTTTGTTATAGCACCCTGTAGCTTACTATAAGTGTCAAATTGTGTGTAATTCATACCTTAGGTTACCATGCCATGAGACATGAGGTTCTGAGTAATTTATAGCTTCCAGTAGCATCCCATAGCCCATCAAGTTCTCATAATTCCAAAGTTCCCTGCAGCAACACTGTGTGGTTCAGACTGACTGGTACTGTGCTATGTGATTCAGACCAGTCGCTGTGCTGTGTGATTCAGACCAACTGGTCACTGTGCTGTGTGATTCAGACTGACTGGTCACTGTACTGTGTGGCTCAGATTGGTCACTGTGCTGTGTGACTCGGACTGATTGGTTGCTGTGCTGTGTGACTCAGACTGGTGGGTCACTGTGCTGTGACTCAGATTGATTGGTCGTCGTGCTGTGTGACTCAGACTGATTGGTCACTGTGCTGTATGACTCCAACTGATTGGTCACTGTGCTATGTGACTCAGACTGATTGGCCGCCGTGCTGTGTGACTCCGTTGTGTGATCCAGACTGATTGGTCGCTGTGCTGTGTGACTCAGACTGATTGGTCACTGTCCTGTATGACTCAGACTGATTGGTCACTGTGCTATGTGACTCTGACTGATTGGTCACTGTGCTGTATGACTCCGACTGATTGGTCACTGTGCTATGTGACTCGGACTGATTGGTCACCATGCTGTGTGACTCAGACTGATTGGTCACTGTGCTGTGTGACTCTGACTGATTGGTCACTGTGCTGTGTGACTCAGACTGATTGGCCATCATGCTGTGTGACTCTGTTGTGTGATCCAGGCTGATTGGTCGCTGTGCTGTATGACTCAGACTGATTGGTCACTGTGCTGTGTGACTCAGACTGATTGGTCACTGTTCTATGTGACTCGGACTGAATGGTCATGATGCTGTGAGACTCAGTTGTGTGATTCAGACTGATTAGCCACTGTGCCATGTGACTCTGACGGGTCACTGTGCTATGTGACTCTGCTGTGTGATTCAGACTGATTGGTCAGTGTGCTGTGTGGCTCTGCTGTATGATTCAGACTGATTGGTCACTGTGCTACGTGACTCTGCTGTGCGATTCAGACTGATTGGTCATTATGCTGTGTGACTCGGTTGTGTGATTCAAACTGATTGGTCACTATGCTGTGTGACACGGTTTTGTGATTCAGACTGATTGGTCACTATGCTATATGACTCTGTAGTGTGATTCAGACAGATTGGTCTCTATACTATATGACTGTTGTTGTGTGATTCAGACTGATTGGTCACTATGCTATGTGACTCCATTGTGTGATTCAGACTGATTGGTCACTATGCTGTGTGACTCCATTGTGTGATTCAGACTGATTGGTCACTATGCTGTGTGATCCATTGTGTGATTCAGACAGATTGGTCACTATGCTATGTGACTCCATTGTGTGTGATTCAGACTGATTGGTCACTATGCTGTGTGACTGTTGTGTGATTCAGACAGGTTGGTCACTGTGCTATGTGACTCCATTGTATGATTCAAACTGATTGGTCACTGTGTTGTGTGACTCTGTTGTATGATTCAGACTGATTGGTCACTATGCTGTGTGACTCCGTTGTATCATTCAGACTGGTCACTGTGCTGTGCGACTCTGTTGTATGATTCAGACTGATTGGTCACTATGCTATGTGATGCTGTTGTATGATTCAGACAGATTGGTCACTATGCTGTGTGACTGTTGTATGATTCAGACTGATTGGTCACTGTGCTGTGTGACTCCGTTGTGTGATTCAGACTGATTGGTCACTGAGCTGTGTGGCTCAGACTGATTGGTCCCAGTGCCATGTGACTCAGACTGATTGGTCACTGTGCTGTGTGTGATTCAGACTGACAAGACTCTGCACTGACTGGTCACTGTGTTGTGTGTGATTCTGATTGAGTTGTGGCTGTACTGTTTAATTAAGACTGACTGGTAGATGTGCTTTGTAACTTGGATTAACTGGTTACTATGTTGTGTATAGGTGCCAATCAGCGCATGTGGGCACTGCACAAGCTGCGCAAACTGATGTCCACCTGCTGTGGTCCCCTGATCAATGTCAATGCTCTGCTGTCCAGCCCCACCTCTGACAGTCCCGAACCTGAAATCTCCAGGCCTTTCCATATGGTCAGTAACTTTGGATCATTGATCTATTTGATTGCTTTCTTTCTAATGTCGAGTTTAAATTCCTGTTCTCTGGGTCTTGTCTGGTATTTGGCTTTGTGACTTTCATATGGCTTCTGATGTTTTGTGTGTCCTGTGGTGTTTTCTGTATGTTCTCTGTTGTCAGTTATTTTTGTTTTTATCTATACACTATTTTTATTTTCAATCATCTTTAACTCACTCAGAATTGTCAGTTTTCTTTTCCCCACAGACAGCTTGTGTAAGGGTTAGGGAAAAAATTGTAAACAGGCAAAAAAATCAGATAATGAGGCTTTCAGAACTGATTATTGACATGCTTGCTTAATGTATGACAAAATTTTGAAGTCTTACATTATTTTTTGCAGCTTTGTGGATTGTGTCACAAAAAAACTTAAGATTTTATGGTCAGCTTCATCATAGAATCATAAAGTTTGTGTGTCCACACAAACTTTATGATTCTATGATGATGCTGACTGTAAGCAGGAAAATGATCTACAAATGCTAAAAAACAGCTTATGATAGATTTGGATGCTTTTCAGAATTACTAAAAGAATGAAAGGGGAATTTGGAAGCATTGTATATAAGAGTGACCTATTATCAGTAGCACTGAATGCTTCTTTCAACTAAGCATGATGGGTGATTTTTTTTTATTAATAAATCTGAAATAAATGTTAGCGAACTGCAAAAAAAAAAAAAAAAAAAAAAAATGTGGACAAACAAATCGCAGGACAAAACACAACATGTTTCGACCCCTTAGGTCTTCTTCAGCAAGATAAGAAACAATTACAACGAAAATGAATGAGCAATCACTTATCTTCAATCATTTCAGCGCAAGATAGGCGTTGAATGAAAATGAGGCTGTCAGAAGGGAGATAATGTGTGAGTCAGGGTAGTAATGCTGATAATTATATTACTTATAGGAATACTAACAATGTTGATGATGATCAGAATATTGAAAAAAAAAACAAAGAAAGACAGGATTACTACCACTTTTGGTGATAATATGACAATAGTAGTTGTAGTATGGGGGGAGAAAGGAGTGGGGTTTGAGTTTTCTTAAACAGCATGGTTGCCGTGGCAACAGTCTAAGTGGCGATGGGATGATGGTGATGTTAATGGTAGTGATGGTAATATTAATACTAACAATCGTATTAATGATGATAATGCTAACAACTATAGTGAAGGTAGTGGTAATATACTGATAAACAAAAGCATGATACAGAAGAATATTAAAATAATAGTAATAATAATAATAATAAATGAATCTTTAAAAAGTATAACAATAATAATGATGATAATAGAGTACATAAATAAAATGAAAAATAATTACTATTAAAGTTGGTAATGATAATAATGGTACTAATACTAAGGAGGGGGGAAAGGGAAGGAGGGGGAGGGGAGGACAGGAAGAACAAAGAGGAGATAGAAGGTGTAAATTATGGGAAGGATGGAATTTAGTAGGTATATTATATAAGCAATAAAGGGTTTAAATAATATTAGTAATGAAAATATTAGGTGGAAAGAAGTTGAAATGCTCAATGAATAACAGTAGACAGTACTGTAGGATGAGGATGTTAATGATGGTATAATGATAAGTGCAGCAACACTAGCAAAAACAGCAGCGGCTGGAAAGGGATGGGAACGATGAATGATCAGAGCTAGCATTTCTGTTTATTAAAAAAAAAAAAGAGAGAGAGAGAGAAAGAAAAGAGAGAGAGAGTGTGTGTGTGTTCCATTGTAATGTCAGCCTCCTGTTCATTGATCACCCCCACCCCCAGCCACCACCACCCCCACCAACACCACTAAACCTGTCATTACTGGGGGAGGTGGGTGGAGTGAGTAGATTGATGTAGCAAGTGGAGAGACTGGAGAGAGTGTAGGGAAAGGGAAAAGGAAGGTAGCTGTAAGTTATGTCTGAGGTAAACAGTGGGAGGTGTGTTAGTATGTGCGTGTGTAGGTGGAGGATATTGCAGGTTGGTGCAGCAGAGGTGGAATGGTACATACTACTTTTGGGTGTTGATGCCATGAGGGTGGAGGGTGCCGAGTTTGGCAATAAGATGAGATTCCTGCATAAGGCGCTCCAAGTTGTCACTGTGTGACTACCAAAGTGCCAGACTTTGATATGGTTGATGTTATGTTGAGCATGGTTGAAGTGTAGAGCGACTGGTTTGGGCCGATGGTGGCAGAAGTCAGCCAGGTGTTCAGAGACTTTAATGAATAGCTAATGTAGATGCATATTGAATGATAAAATTGAAATCAAATTGTTTTGTCTGGCTGGCAAAGTTTGTCACAAAGTAGAATTTAACATTTTGTGCCCAGTTTGGTGTTTGCCGCAGTTTCACATGCAGTTGTCTCTAGCTTAGCACTGTAACTTATGGCATTTTTATACAAAAAATGAATAGTTCTTAAGCATTGATCAGATCTTTTACTTCATTTTGATATCTGCTAAAGAATACTTGAACCACTGTAAATCAAATGGAAATATGCCTACTGTACAAGCTTTTGATAATAAGTTTAAATACAGATACAATATTGAAGAGTACATAGCGCTCAAAAATATGGTATGTAATGATTTTGTTACCA
The DNA here is from genome assembly GCA_016801955.1 of Conus betulinus. Taxonomy (NCBI): domain Eukaryota; kingdom Metazoa; phylum Mollusca; class Gastropoda; order Neogastropoda; family Conidae; genus Conus; species Conus betulinus. The sequence continues at coordinate 72,655 of JADBJO010005223.1, forward strand.
AGTGGATTCCTTATAAAGATTTTTTTTAGTTGATGTAAGCAAAAAACACAGAATTCATATGTATTTGATAATTTGTCAAAAAAAAAAAAAAAACAAACAAAGAAGTAAATTCAGTGGTTTACATGTGGACATGTTTCAAGCCCAAAGTAGACATCTATAAGCCATTTAGTCCCTCTAATCATAGTATAATCCCACCTTCATTTGCTTCTATCTATTGATATTGAATTGACCAGGGAAAAAAATTGTCTTCATATATCTGTATATGTAATTGAAGGGTTGTTTAGTTGTTTACCATTTGCAAAGTAAGTCAGCTGTTCTTCATTTACTTTTTTATCATCTTCTGTGTTCACTTATATTGTTGTAATTTATAATGAATATATATATATATATATATATGTAATGTATAAACTAATACTATATATATATATATATATATATATATATATATAATGCTGAACAGTTAAGTAGTGGGGGAAAACAAGTGCAGATTAACAATTCTTCCATCATTATAGTAATGACTTGGCAAAGACCTGAAATTGAGAGGGGAAAAAAAAGAAAAATTTGAAGATGAAGTAACTGGGAAAATGTATATCAAAAATATGAAAACCCTTCACGAGCTGCATGAGGGAACTATCGCAATCCCTCTCGAAGGCAGATCTATATGTATCGCCTGCTCCGAGGCCTTTCGTCTGCTGGATCGGACTCATCAGGGAGACACGGCTGATTGTGTCCGAGCTCTTGGCGTCAGATAGAGACACACCACAGTCCATAATTCTGTCAGCCTCCTGTTCATTGATCACCCCCACCCCCAGCCACCCCCACCCCCACCAACACCATATATATATATATAAAGAATAATGAAATAAAAAAAAAATGAATAAATAGTTCTTCTTGGTACTGGAGAAAGGACAAGGAGGGCTTGAAAGAAATGTTTATTTTGTTTGCCACTGAAGCTGGTTTGTGGAGAGTGCATTGGAGGGGCAATAAGAGGCCCTAGAATTGCTGGGTCAGGCGCTTTGTACATTATCCACTATGCTGGCACTGCTTGTTGAGGATATAGTCCAATACATCTGCTGGCTTCCTGACCACCTATGGGCTGTGTTGACATTGATCACTTTGCTTGGCTCCGTGTTTGAGGTGAAGACGTGGGCCGGGGTTCTGGTCCTTCCACTGGATGATGGCATCAGCACCTGAAACCACTGTGAGAGAATAACAACATGCAGATAGTGTACACCTTTACCTACAGTGGCTGTCTCTGCATGTCAAAAGGAAAATGCACTTGCACACACACGCACACACACACACATACATACATATCAGTTACTTTAATGCATTAACTTGTCAAATCAACAACTATGCACAGTAGTCCAGATTGCAGGCGCATCAATAAAAGCTATCTTTCAGTACTCTCTGTCTCTGTCTCTCTCTCTCTCTCTCTCTCTCTCTCTCTCTCTCTCTCTCCATTCCCTCTCTTTCTCTCTGTCCCCACGTCCTTCTTTCTCTCTCTGGCTAGCTCCAATTCTTTGTCTGTCAGTGCTTTAGTCAGCTTTATACATCTACTACTATTTAAAGCACAGTTTGGAAGTCAAAACCTGTCAGTTTCAAGGCTGGTTCATGAGGTGATTCCACCTTGACCAAACACGCCTGGACCCAATCATGGCAGACATGCTCAAGTATTTTGTGATTTGTTTACAATTTGGTTATGGGTAGTCCTAACATTGAAAGTCCTGAAGCCCCTTTTTTATGAACCATGCCTAGTGAACCTATTACTAGAACAACCATTTTCATGCTAAATCCAGCATCACTAAGAGCATAGCAAAGAGGCATGTACTTTTGAAATTTGCTCTCGTAGCATGTTTGTTTGAATGTGTCAAATGAATACATACATACATACATACATGCATGCATGCAACACACACACATACACATACACACACACACATACACACACACACATACACGTACACACACACAAACACACACAAACCCTCATCCCCTCTTCCTCCCCTGTGTGTGTGTGCATGTGTGTGTGTGTGTGTGTGTGTGTGTGTGTGTGTGTGATTCTCTCTATGTGTGATACAGTAATGTAGTATATAACATACAGTCCATAGTTGATGTTGTTACAGTACTGCTGATAGAAGTAATAATAATTCAAACAAAAAAATCTTGTCTATAGGCCTGAACTTCCGCTGAGGTTGATACTGGGTTTCAAGTTATGGAGGTATCCATCTGTTGTTGGATCAAATTGTTCCAACTCAGTGTGTGTCCCAAGTCTAATCTGTCAAATTTTGTGCAGAGGATCATGACCTTCGGGACCTGGAGGTATTCTGACATGCATCATTGCTGCAATTATGTAAAATTTTGTCTCTGCTCATGACTGCAGGAGTAAAGGGGTTACGTAGAATAGACTTAAGAGCTCCAGTGATCTTTCCGTCCAAGTATGTGAAGGACATAGATTGGAGAAAAGCCTACATCAGTGTCAATGACACCATTTTGTGACCATTGTCTAAAAACACTTTCTTTTTTTTGCTTCAGTTCCCCTCTTATGTGTAAGTTTTCTACTGCATATCAGTTTGTTTCATCAACAGTTGACAGCAGACAGTCATCAGTCATAATCTGATTGAAGAAATCAGTGGGAGCATGGCACAGAGCTGGCACATGCAGAGCGTAGGTGCTGGAATAAGGTGACACAGTGCATCTTTACACCAGTCATGCTTCAGAAATTGGATGAATTCATTCTGGTTCATGCCAGACATTGTGGGCTGCCACCTTTCTTCCCCACAGGCTTGTGGTACATGTTCACCACACTTCCCTCCCTCACAGCTTTCTGACCAGTAGTAGTCTGTGTGTGATTCACCCCAGTTATCGCTTTCATCACTTGGAACAGTTTCATCTTCATCTTTACCAACCTCTTTGGCATAGTGGTTTGTAGCATTTCAACCACTACAGCAATAGTAATTCATTTTTGGTGCAGCTTACTATCTTTATTGACACTTCAAGACAAAGTTGCTTATAACACCATTTTTGTTCTGTCTGCAGTGAGTGTGGGAGACTGGGTAGTCCGTTGTCAGCATACAACACACTGAATCATCTGAGCAAACTTTCCATTCATCCTTGGATGTGATGACAATGCCTTTGGCTCGAGAGGTCAACCAGTCAAGCAGTTGTCGCCTGATGAATTTTTAACTGGCAGGAACTTAGAAAGTGTGGACCACATGAGGAATGCTAGCGCTTTATTTTCATGTGTAGAGTCTAGGCAATGTTACTTACATGATGTTCAGTGTGGTTTTTCTTTGCACAGCCACACCAGGTTTGATCTGATGCCATCGGAGCACCAGCTAGAGGAAGCTGTCAGTATTACTTTGTCTTTAGGCAGCCCATTAGAGGAAATGCTGCATAACTGTTGGGTCTACTTGTGATGATCACTTGTATCTGGTTTGATCCAAGGTATGCAGGACACTACCTAGCAATCACCTTTCTGATGACATTATTTGCATAGTTGTGGAGCCAACATGAACAAGTGACCCTCATGTCTGTCAAACAACAGTTCCTGTGAACTTGCTCACACTGAGATTTCTTTACAGTGCTGTTGTTTACACTTTTTCATAGTAGATCCCAGGGTCAGCCAGGTGCAAATATACAGATACCTGTAGGATTGTAAAAAAAATTAGAACAAAAGCTACAGACACATCCATGAAGTGGGTGAAACTTGACTGTGGTTCCAGTCTTTCCATTTGGACTTAACCCGTTCCCTGCCTGGAATGAGTGCCCCTCGTGGTGAAAACCAAAAATCACTACGCCTGTTCACGAGAGTGTCTTGGGTTCACTTCGTCATAGAAAGAGGAAAACTCTGAACGGGAGATGACTGTCTTAACTGTTTCCATCTCTTCTACTGATGTCAAAGAAAGGGTTCTTTCCCTTCAAGCAGCCGGCCACTGACCATGGGATATGCAAATTGCGAGTTGAGAGGTAACAGATGATTACCATATTCAAGATGGCAGCTCAACCTGGCACTTCGTCGACATGTCCCATTTTGAAGCGTTACACTGCGCTTGATGCTTTAGATGACATTCTAAATGACCAAGACAGTGGTGAAGAAGACCTTTGAGGACTGGATCCTGATACTAGCGATGAAGAGGAGACGGATGGGAATCAGCACCATCCACTTTTTATCGGAGATACGTGCTGGTGATGATGTGGCTTCATTGTTCGTTGCACATGACAGCAGTGAAGTAAGCGCTGATAGCAAGGATGATGAAGCGAAAATAGCGGAACCTGTGCCATCAACGAGCACTGCACCCCCTCCTGTCTTTAATGTACAGGGTCGTGGATGTAGTAGGAGCTCAGGACGACAGCAAGGGTCCCATGGAAGCGGCCGGGGACGTGGCATGGGGCATAGCCAGCAACAGCTGATCGGAGAATAGGGAGAACCAGACGAACAGCCCCCTAACCTTACTGTTGTTTTCACTGGGAATCCTGGTCTGAAAGTCAACTGTGCCAATTTTTGGCCTGTTGACTGTTCGGAATTATTTTTTGCTTACCTCATAAATAATCTGGTCATTCAGACCAACCTTTATGCTGATCACTTTCTTGAAGCACACCCCAATCTTCCAGAGTTATCATGGGCTGACAAGTGGGATAAAGTGGATGGAGCAGAAATGAGGAAGTTTCTGGGCCTGGTTCTACTGATGGGGGCATTGTGCGCCTGACTTCCATTGAACTGTACTGGTCCAAGAAGGTGCTGTGCAGAGTTCCAGTCTTCAGGTCCATCATGACCAGAAACCACTTTCAGGCAAGTAGGTCTATTTTTCTTTTCTTTCTTTTTTTTTTTTTTTTTACTACTTGATTCTTCATTCCTCCACTATTTATTTTCCGTATTTCTCTTCTTTGCCCTATTTCATACTGAAATCACATAATTATGGCAAATAATGACTGTATGGATAGGTGCGACTCTGTGTGTATGTGTATTTGTGTGCATGTGTGTGCACACATGTGCGCATAAGCATGATTTATTTCTGTATGCAAGTTTTCCATACAAGTTTGTTCATTTTGTAAAACACAGAAGCACTCATCCACAGTTTTTTTTTTTTTTTTTTTGTACCATTGTGGTGTTTTTATATTCATGTGTGTGTGATACTGTTAGTGTGTGTTTGTGTATTGTGTACATGTGTACATGTGTGTGTGTGTGTGTATGAGCGTGTGTGTGATATGTGCGTGTGTGTGTGTGTGTGTATTTGTGTGCACATGTGCACGTAAGCATAATTTATTTTTGTATGCAAGTTTTCCATACAAGTTTGTTCATTTTGTAAAACACAGAAGCACTCATCCACAGCAGTTTTTTTTTTTTGTACCATTGTGGTGTTTTTATATTCATGTGTGTGTGATACTGTTAGTGTGTGTTTGTGTATATATGTACATGTGTAAGTGTATGTGTGTATAAGCGTGTGTGTGATATGTGCGTGTGTGTGTGTGTGTATTTGTGTGCACATGTGCACGTAAGCATAATTTATTTTTGTATGCAAGTTTTCCATACAAGTTTGTTCATTTTGTAAAAACACAGAAGCACTCATCCACAGCAGTTTTTTTTTTGTTAAAGTAAAGTTGTGGTGTGTTTTTATATATATTCATGTGTGTGTGATATTGTTAGTATGTGTTTGTGTATATATGTGCATGTGTGTGTGTGTGTGTAGGCTGTTTGTGTATATGCGTGTGTGTATGTGATGTGTGTGTGCCTGTGTGTGTGTGTGCGCACGCTCCCAGTTGTGGGTCTGCTTACTTATCTTGAAACTTTTATTCTGTATTTCAGATTCTTCTTCAGTTACTGCATTTCAGTGACAATGCAGCCATGGTGCAAGGTAATCCAGGTACGACCGGCTCTACAAGATCCAACCCATTCTGGATCATCTGCATGAAAAGTTCCAGGAACTTTATTTTTTTCGAATCTACAGTGGTTTTTTTTTTTTTTTTTCTGACCTGAGCGTGGTTTCATGATTTTGTCAATGCTGTGACCAGACCAAGTGCCATCAGTGAAAGAAGACCAAGTGGAGTATAACATAAATCCTTGTATGTGTTTCTTTGAACCACAGTTTGGACAGACAGAAAAAGAACACCATCGCCTACAGTTATGAAGCAGGGAATGCAGACAACCTGAGGATTATGTCCAAGCCTATTGTCACGCTAGCACAAATGCATGCAAGCACTCATGATAGCATTTACCTTGTGTGCACACAATCACTCCAGACAGTCAGAAGGCGCAACTACACTTCCCTTTTCTTCTCCCCCTCCTTACTGGGGGACAGTTGACTGAACAATGATCAGCAACACAACCCAAAATGATGCTAGATGACATTTTTTTTTTAATTTCTTCATTCAGTCACTGCTTCCTAGAGGAGGGACAAATATTCCATATATCATTTAGTTATAATCAATTTTTTATCGGTGATCCTCTCCTTCCCAGTGGGAAGACAATTCATGCAACGTTAATTCATAGGCAGAATCTTTTCAGTGACTCTCTCCTCCCCAATGGGGAGACAATTCACACAATGTTAATTCATGGGCAAAATCTTTTCAGTGATTCTCTCCTCCCAATGGAGAGACAATTCACCAACCTCCAAAAACAATGAGATGGCTTACAATTCAGGAAAATGTCCAAGACACAACCCAGGGGAACAATAAGTAATCGTGATAGACCAGCACGACGTTCGTTCAACTCACGAACCTGTTCCACGACTGCCGCTGTCGCTGCCCACTTCTCATCTAAAATTCTCCAGCACTGGAGATAGGTGGGTCATGCCTCAGCTGCTCAGGAACTCGCTTTGGTTTTCTTTACTTTAAGACATCTAGTGCTGCCACAGCACTGGGAGGCTGAAAAACACGAATGAAGTTCATGTAAGTAATCTATTTCAGGATTTAAGTTGTAATTTTTTTTTTTTTTTTTCTTTTCTATACTTTCTTTCTTTCGTTTTCTTTTCTCCCCATCTGTCTATACTTCACCTGGTAATTGCTGGTCACAGGCACATTCCCCTTCCGTTCAAAGCCACCTGTCTGTTCAACGTCTCCAGGCCATCTCTTGGCTAAACCTTATTCTTTCTTCCTTTACTCCTCCTGAGTACATATTCAGTGATCGCTACACATTACCAGCCCCTGGTTAACTTTTGCCCGATGGTCAGTCTTAACCCATCTCACTGAGTGATGCATCCAGTGGTCAACCTTCATCCATTTCACACAGTAATTCGCACAGCTATTAGGGACACCGTCCAGACTGGTTAGGCCACGTGAATTTATCTCCTTTAAACCCTTTCCTTTTTTTTCTATCACCTGTGGAAATGATTTGTATCAAACAAGCCTATATGTGATGGAACGTCAACATGTTTCCATGTGAGGCTACGTCACATGACACCTATGAAGTTTTAGTGCTGGATTCCTATATAGAACAGCATGGTAGTAATGTGCGTACAGTATGTTCAGAATAACACAGTTCCTACAATGTTTTGTGTGATAACAAATGGATACAGTGTGTGTGGGGGGTTTTCTTTTTTCTTTTTTTTTTTTTTCAACAGACAATTGTTTTTTTTTTTTCTTCAGACTTTTTTTTTTTCATAGTTGTCATTTTGAACATACACTAATAAGTATTATACTATAACAATTTGGGCCACACTGTATACTTACAGTGATGTTGAGTAAACACTAACAGATGTTTTTGTCACTGTTTTACAAGTTTTATGTGTTGTAACATGTGTATGTGTTCAGAAACTGTTCCTTTTTTTTTTTTTTTTTTTTTTTTTTTTTTTTTTTTTTTTTTTTTTTTTTTGTAAAGCCACCATTCATTATATCCCTGTCCATGCCCTAATGGCCAAGAAAATTATTCTTATGTAGCATTATGGCTTGAAGTATAAGGAAAGATAAGCCATAAAATCTAAGTCACGTGTGTCAACAAATAAACAGTGATGGAGGTACTAAATCTACCCCAAATAATAAAATTATACCCCTTTCTATTAGAACTGGGGTACCCCTAGTAACATACAGATTATTACACAGAGGGACATTTATTGAGAACAGTATGAATCCCAGGTGCTTGTAATGTTGTTGAGCAAAGTGAACATACCATAAAAAGCACAATTATGCCCCTTTTTACCTAGAAAATAGTACCCTCAATTATGAGCAGATTGTCATCAAGAATAACATTCCTTGGGATTTATATGACTGTCATGTGTTAGTGCTGATATTGAATAAATAATAAGACCACTTTTTCAGTGTTTTCACTATTTTATATGGTGCAATGTGCTTTTGTTTACTCAAAAACTGGTTTTTGTTGGGTTTGTTGTTTTTTTTTTGTTGGTAAAACCACTATTCATTATATCCCTGTCCATGCCTTATGGCCAAGAAAATTAGATTCTTATATCGCATCACAGTTTGGGGTATAAATGAAGATAAGCCATAAAATCTAGGTCATATGTCAACAAATAAATAAGCAGTGATGGAGGTACTGAACCTACCCCAAATAGTAAAATTATGCCCCATTCTAGCAGAATTGGGGTACCCCCAGCAACATACAGGTTATTATACAGAGGAACATTTATTGAGAACAGTATGAATCCCAGGTGTTGGTAACGTTGTTGAGCAAACACCAAAAGGTATTTTTGCTGTGTTTTGTGTGCTTTTATGTGTTGAATTGTTCTAAACTCTCAAATTGAAAATGAAACAAAAACTGTTTTATCACATGTTATTAGTGTGCACTATCATTATTACCAACAGAACTTCAATTAGAATGATGTGAAATTGTAGAGAAGGGTATAAGGAAGTAATTCACAAAAAAATCAAAGAAATAACTCAGTGAATGGATGAATAATGCACATGTTACTGAACATACCGTAAAAAGCATAATTATGCCCCTTTTTTTTTTCCTAGAAATAGTACCCTCAGTTATGAGCAGATTGTCATCAAGAATAACATTCCTTGGGATTTATATGACTGTCATGTGTTAGTGCTGATGTTGAATAAATAGGAAGACTGTCATGTGTTAGTGCTGATGTTGAATAAATAGGAAGACCACTTTTTCAGTATTTTGACTGATTTTGTTTGGCGCAGTGTGTTTTTGTATACTTAAAAACTGTTATTTTTGGTAAAATTTGTATAATGGTGTCAATTTCTGCTACACTACTTATCAACATAAAGTCATTTTGACAGGACATTGTAGACAAATGTGTAAACAACAAAACATGCCAAAAATCAGAGAGATCTGTCAAGAAATAAGTGAGCAGTAACTATTTTACTGAACCTACCCAAAAAAGATAAATTGTACCTTGGCATACAGTTATTCAAAATGTGCTATTATATACTGTGGCAGTGAAGGGGTTAATAGCACACATGATAATGGTGGCAGCTGTCCAGGGTTAACCTGTGAGAGGTTTGAACCTGCAACTTATTATTTGCAGCAGTGACACTACCACTATGTTGCAGTCACTGGTTTGTGTAGTTATTCACTAAGTTTATTTATTGATTGAATCATTGATTTGTGTACTTATCAACAACAGCTGAGTGGCTCAGCTTTGGCAGCTCTGGTGAAGGGTTTGCCCGAGGCTTTGCAGAGACAATACGAGTACGAGGACCCTCTGGTGCGGAGTGGCAAACACCTGATGCACAGCCCCTTCTTCAAGGTAAATATCTGATGAACATATCTTCTTCAAGGTAAATAATTGATGCACGACCATTTCTTCAAGGTGAATAGCTATTGCACAGCCTCTTCTTCAAGGCAAGCACGTGATGCACACCTGATGCACAGCCCCTTCTTCAAGATAAACATTCCATGCATAGCCCTTTCAAAGTAAATGCCTGATGCATCCCCTTTCTTCAAGGTAAATAAATACCTGATGACTACATCCTTCTATACTGTAAATACCTGATGGTCAGTCCCTTTATGGTAAATACCCGATGCTCAGAACCTTCTTCAAGGTACATGCATATCTTATGCACAGATGCTTTTAGTAAATACTTGATGCACAGCTCCTTCTTCAAGGAACATATTTGATGCACAGCGCCTTATTCAAGCTAAATGCCTGTTCCTTCTTCACCATCAGACGCACACATCCTTCTTTGAAGTATACCTGATGCTGAGCTCCATCTCCAAGATTAGTACCTGATGCACAGCCCCTTCTTCCCAGCCCTTTCTTCAAGGTAAAAGGAATTTTACTACTAAAAGTAGTTTTATGATACACTTACCAATCCAAGTGAATGCCTTATCTCCATTTCACATCAAATTTTACATCAGAAATCTCTGGGGAAAAAAAATCGAAATGGAGACCAGGGAGCTAACTCTACTCAACCTTCAGGAATACAAGAGTGGTCTCCCCTGGCTGACACGTAATCAGTTCACTGCCCTCAACATAATTTAGTTTTTTCTCCCCTTTTCCATACTGCAGAGAGGGTGTCTTAGCATTCGGACATGCAAGTGGATATAAAACTATTTTCAGTAGTAAAATCCCTTTTCTTCATACCTACCTTAACCCTTACGCCTCCACTGTCACATCTCTGCGACCATATGGCTCCCAGACCTGAGATCACAGCCATTTGCTTTGTCTGAGCACTGTTCAGTTAAGTGGGTTTTTTTTTTTTTTTTTATCGATTTATACTGAGTGCTTTTTGATTCACTATGACATCACAACCAAGCACTTCAGGTACTCAGCCTCATCGTACATTTACCACAGATTAGGTGCTGGAAATATTGAATAGATTGTCAGTTGATCCTGATTCAGATGAAGAACACCCAGATTGTGACCAGAAAATATTATTGGATAGGGAGAGCTTGACCAAATTACCACATAGAGAAGCTGGCTGTTGGACGCATGCCAGGTGGTGGGGCTAGGGAGTCTGGCGTGTGCAGGCCTGGTGTTGTAGGCTCTGGGCCAACGAGCAGTGACTGAATTGAAAGCCCTGTGAGTGAAGACTTGAGAGGGGGTGACCAACAGCTAAAAGACAATGAACTGTAGGCACAGCTGGCTTGCATCGGATTGAGGTCAAAGGGGGCATGGCCGACTACACATGTCAGAGGTGTGTTGCAGAGATGAGTTTGAGTGAGAATTATGTGAGCAGCTGGACTCGTACGCCCTAGGAGAATTACTCCCCAGGTTCTAAAGACCAACAGGCAAGTGAAAGACTTTGTTTTCGTAAAAAGAAATTATTGCTTTCAACAGTGTGAGTGAAAGGGATGTGTATGTTTGTCTTCCCTTTTTCTTTCTTTTATGTGTGTACCAGTGGGGCATGAGAAAGTTTGTGTGTGTGTGTGTGTGTGTGCACAAGTGCACAAGTTGTTTATTTTGTCCATGAAGGAAAATTATTTTGTGGTGACACATTGCAATATCACATCATTAATACAGTGTGAAATACAATAGAATTAAATCAAATTAATAAGCTTAAAGTTAAACGTCAACACTCACCACTTATTTACTTATCTACACATCACAATCCATCTTCTCTATACACACACACACACACACACACACACACACACACACACTGTGTGTGTGTGTGTGTGTGTGTGTTTCCCTTCCCTTTTTCTTTCTTTCATGTGTGTGCCGGTCGTTCGTAAGAAGTTTGTTGTGTGTGTGTGAGATTGTTTTTTTCTGCATTGTCTCATTAGTTATATCAATAGTTACTCCTCTGAATGTTGATTCAGGAGTGATGGTGAACAAGGTGATTTTCAGCCCGTGGACTACTTCCAGCTCTTCTTCTTGTGTTGGATTTATCGCTGTTTTTTTTTTTTTTTTCTGTTGGATATTACATACTTTCTGCACTTCATTTGGTGAGTGGAGTATTTTTACTTCTTTATTCAGAGTTTGATGGTATGCTTTCTTCTTTTTTTTGGTTGAGACTAAAGATAACATTCAATTTTTTTTTTTTTTTACATTTTTTTGGCACTTGAAATTACCAAACATTTGAAATTGTTGTTTACTAATCATTACTACATTCTATAATTCAGCAAAAGTGCAGTTTATTTCCTCCATTTAAAAAAAAAAAACAGTGTGAGAATCAGTTGCTGAGTTCCAGAGATATCTGCATTTCACACATGCCAGTATGAAATAAGAGATTTTTTTTTAAATGGCTGGCGATGGGGATTTATGCAAAACTGGCATTGAAAGGGTTAAGTAGATCATAAAACAATTTTAGTAGTAAAATCCTTTTTTTTTTTCCATTCAAACTTGTCCAAACAAATGCCAGAATATTGAAAAGGATCTAGTTGCAAAGTGCTTCAGATTGCTTCAGAGTTCAACGCCTTCTTCCTTGCGCTGAACTCAGAAGCAATCTGAAGCGATCAAAGCTAAGTGCATTTTCGTTATTTTCGTTCGTCTTTGTTTAACCTGAGGAAGACCTAAGAGGTTGAAACGCATTGTGTGTTGTCTTGTGACTCGTTTGTCCACGTTTCTCTGGGCGGTTCGCTGACATTTATTTAAGATTTGATTGAAAAGGATGGTGGGAAATCTCCCCTAGGAGACAAACCAATGTCCAGACTCAAAGTGCACATCTGACCAACTCATAGCAGAGCTCAGCACCAGTGCCAAAAAAGATTCATGGAGGTTTAACCCTTTCATTGCCAGGCATTCTTTTCTTTTTCTTACGCATTCTATTTTGCATAAATCCCCATGACCAGCCACTTTTCCAAAAAAGCTCATGTGAAACATGGATAGCTCTGTACTTTTATTATATTATAACATGTAAGAATGGTTAATCAACAACAATATCAAATTTTTAGTAATTTCAAGTGCAAAAAAAATGCAAAATAAACAAATGAATGTTATGTTTCTTCTCAGCGTAAGAAATGAAGAAAGCATGCCAAACAAACTCTCAACAAGGGAGGAAAAATTGAAGACCAGAAAGTATGCTATATCCATCACACACACACACACACACATGCACATTCTGATGCCTAACTGGTGCACATGTTAGAAAGAAAAAGGGGAACACACACACACACACACACACACACACACATCCCTTTCACTCTCTTTGTTGAAAGCAATATTTTTTTTTTATGAAGTCATTCATGTGCCTGTTGGTCTCTGAACCCTTGAGAGCCATTCGGCTGATCATAAATCCCACCCAAACACGTCTCTGCTGCTCACCTCTCGCGTGTCAGTCGGCCAAGCCCCCTTGAACCTCGACCAGCAAGTGTCGGCCCACATCTTGTGTGTGAAGTTCATTGCCTAAAGTCTTAGTTCACTCCCTCGCATAGTCAGTCAACAATCAGTCAGTGCTGGCTGGCTCAACACCAAAATATTGGGGCACACGTGGTAAGCCGGCATCTAGTCTTCTCTCTCAACAGCTGTCTCTCCCAACCATTTGGCCACGGTCCAACACCTCAAGTTGCAATAATTCAGTCAAGCCCTCACTATCGTATGTTTCCTCGTGACTATCTGGGTCTTCTTCATCTGTATTAGGAACAACTGACCGTCTGTTCAATATTCCAGCACTTGGATCTGTGGTAAATGTATGGCAAGGTTGAGTACGCAAAGTGCTTGGTGGTGATGTCATAGTGAATGGAAAAAAAAACAATCAGAATAAAGTCGATAAAACACTTAACTGAACAGTGTTCTGACAAAGCAAATGGCTGTGAGCATGGGCCAGACCATCCCCCAACTATGACTTTTATTGCTGGCTTTCTATCTCATGAACTTGGATTGTGAGAGTATCGGGAGTTAGGTAACCCTAGTTGGTCGCCTTTCGGCGACGTCAGCGGTCAGCCATGTTGTCACCGAATGGCGATGTCGGTGGCGTTAGGGTTAAAGGATTGTTCCCACTCTCCCTTATGTAATAATCAACATAAGATCAAATGAGAAAAGAAGATGAGTCAGGATCAGAAAAAGGAGACCACATAGATCAGCCTCACAAGACAGGGTTCTGGGCCACTGTTAAGTAGGCTATAGATATTCACACTGAGGCACCACATATCACACAAATGATCATTAGAGCAATGTGCATACACAATAACATCATCAATGGGGAAAAGAGCAAATCTCAGATATATACATGTGCAAAAAATATGAGGGCATATCTAAGGCACAAAATTCCGGAAGTAAAATTTGCCTTGATTCCAGTAGTAAGGAGTAAAACAAAATGTGTGTCTGAACACCACTGTATTGTTAAAGACATACAAAAAAAGGGACTACAGGGCCATTCCCAATAAATTTGTTTACAAAAATGCCCAAGTTATCACAAGCCATTCTTAATGGATGAGATAACAACATAGATTGATAACAGAAATGCACAGTGCCATGCCCTGATGGATGTGCAAAAGATTCAGGTTGAAAAATAATGGTAAAAATATCATCTTAAGGCCATTTCTCAGTGGATGTGATAATAATAAACATGTTCCAGTTGTACAAGGTCATACCTCCTTGGGTGTGCCAAAATAATGATTATTACCATACCTTGCTCAGATGGATGTGACAATAACAATGCTCTAAATGTATAAAGCCACTCCCTGATGCTCGCAAAGTTCCTTTGCCCAAAATTCCCTTTTTTTCTTTTTAAGGCAACAAGACTTAAGAAATAACCAGGCGTGTATGTGGATGATGCTGCACACATAATATTCACTCTTAAGGCCTTCTTGCCAAGTGATGGGGTCCATGCTGGGGTGAGTCCTTGTGTCAGCCATCAGCATTCAGATATTGGCTTTTAGGTACAGTAAGTGTGAGCCCCCAGTGGCCCTGTTTACAGCTGTCTCGGTGAACTTTGGCAGGTTCCGTATCAACAAAATCTAATAAAAGGAGGTTTGTTTTCACTCTGTTGAAACACTTGCTCTTATTTCTCTCTTTAGTTTGATCATGTCATGTGAAGAGTAAAAAGAGGAAACAATTACTTTGGAAAGATGGCTTTGCTTGTTATGTGTACTCCTCCCAGACAGTCCAAACCCCCAATGTCCTCAGTCCTGAGATAGAACATGCCAAAGATGGTCATCAATATTCAGCAGACTGCCTGACATATGTCATTATGTCAGATACCACAATATTCTGCCATAGGGTGCAAATGGCGAAGAGAGCCCAAAGTTCATATGACTGCTATCCTCTGTGGGGGAAGAGGTGTCTGGCCAAAGACGTAAGCCTGGCAGGTTACCTGAGCTTATTGTGTCTGGGTCTTACAGCGGCACCAAGTCTGCCACGCCAGAGGCGCAATTCATAGAAGTCAGACTCTGTCCTCTGGAAGAAGGCCTGCAGGCTCTGACAGGACAGTTAACCTGCTACAGTTTATAGCATCTGTGCCTGATACAAGATGACGAAGGGGCCAGCAGAGGCAGGTTAATCCTCAGAGGCCACTCTTTGGGCATATAGTTATTCTGGATGTTAATTGTACTTTTTTTTTTTATAAAGAAAAGGGGGAGGGGATGGAAGGATTTTTGGTGAAGAAGTCATTATTTATTGTTTGGAATTTCATTCCTGCTTTACCCACCCACCCACCATGGAGTCCAACTGTGGGGCCAGGGCCGAGAAGTCGCTGTCTTGACCCCTTCCAGGCTTCGGGGAGGGATATACAATAAACAGAAGCATGGATGAAACCACACATCCGAAAATGCCAGAAACTGAATTCAACATCATCCTGAAATAAATGAAAATGTCCTGGTCAATTTTTTTTTTTCCCGAACGTTTCGATAAAACTGCATCCTAATGAATCCGTCTGATACAGGCTTTTCTTTCCCAAACTGATCATTCCTTAGTCATTTTGCTGAGAGAATGTGCACATGCTGCTTCGGACAGTAGTCATAATACCGTTCTCAATGAACAGTATTGTGACTACTGTCCAAAGCAGCATGTGCACATGTGTCTGATGAAGAAGATGCATCTGCCATTGATGATAGTGTTCAGAATAAGTTTTATTTTCACATGCTGTCACACAGCAGAGGCTTCATCTGGGGTAGTAAACACCAAATCTTACATAAACTGCAGTGAAATCAGTTCTTTCTGACACAAATTACTTTCAAACCTGATTCATCAGCACACTTTGGCATAGACTTATGCTCTCTCTCGCTGATTTTTTTTTTCGATGTTTCTGGGCATGTTGTAAAATATCTGACACGGCCTGACATTTTGCGCTTGGAAGTTAACAAGAGTTGTCACTCTTTGGTCAGATTTCCCCTTCTATGGTTAGTATCCGCAGCTGCAATTATCACTCAAGAATATCGTCTCTAGAATTTTTTTAAACCAATTTCTTTCTTTTAAGTTTGTTGTATTCGCCCTATTTTCACCAATCATGGGAACAAAATTCTATGAAATCACAGGGGTAAAGATGTCTAAATGATATGCTAAAAAAAAAAAAAAAAAAGAAGAAGAAAAAGAGAGAAAAGAAAGGAAAAGGAAAGAAAAATATTGAAGTATTATCCTAATTACATAATTATACAAGTACATTCGTTGTGCTTTTGCCAGTCAATGGCCACTTTCACCGGGAATTTGCGATGCCAGGTTCTTTATTGTGTTAAAAGCACCAGTTGGTTAATCTAGTCAGCAAAAACGAATTGCTTTTAATGTTGCTTTTGAAAAGAAGAGTCAATGGCCACTTTCAACCGGGGAATTTGCGATGCCAGGTTCTTTATTGTGTTACAAAGCACCAGTTGGTTAAGCTAGTCAGCAAATGAACGAATATGTTCAGTCATCTAAACGAATATTCTTTAGTTATCATCTTGATTTGTTCAGCAAAAACAGTTTGTATTCTAAAAACATTCTGTCTTAGACAGATATCATCTTATTTGTTACAGCAAAGCAGTCATGCCCACAGGTCTTACCACTCTTTATTTTTTCATGCCTGATTTATGATAAGCTATCCTAGTGTTATTAAAGCAACTTATATATTAGGTTTATTAGGACCTGTTTCATAAAAGGTAAACAAAGAACTGTACATTTCACACAACCATTTATTTTTCCCTCCAGAAAAATTAACTTGTGCCCAGAATTTGATAATCTTCATTTTCCCTTGTAAATTTATTGAAGATTTTCTAGACTCTTCAAGAACTGCACATGTGTAGGGTTCAAGGTTGAATCCAAGTATCATTTTATAACTTTACAGTTTAAATCTATGAGCCAAGTCATACACCTGTTGCACCAGTAACCTCCAACTTACCCAAATGCCACCCCCGTCCCTTCGTCTTGAGATACAGGGGTCTCAGCTTTCTGCTGGAATAAACAAGTCCACACAAGTTTTTGGTTGCAGTGAAAAAAATCTAGTTTTTCATACAGGGTAGTTCTTCTAACACCAGATGCACATATTCTGGTCGCCACAAACTATTTCTTTGAGTTCAAACTGCTAGCTGTCTTCATAAGTTTCAGATCAGAAGTGGTAAATACAAACTAAAGTCAACAAAAATTAATGCTACCTCCAGTTTCTTGAATTCAGCGAACTCTACTGCATACTGTTCAGTAACATTAATGTCAGTTTTAATGGTGTCCTCATAGATTGCATGGTAAAAAGGAGGTAAGGTGTCTCCAAATGCACAGATTTTATTTATCAAAGGTGCAGAACCCTTCTGCTTCAGGGGGCAAAGCCCTCTGACCCCCCACAAGGCCCCCTGGATCCCCGGCCTTCCTGCTTTTAATCTTTTCCCTGGTTTCACCTATGCACAAGCCCATCAACCCTATCCACCCTGATCATGCCCGACTCTCCGGGGACAGAGAGCTGAGGACTACAGGGGTTACCTGTCTTGACCAAGCTCCATGCAGGGATAGCCAATTGATTCACCTGATGCACAGCTCCTTCCGTAAGGTAAACATTCCATGCACAAGTCCTTCTTCAAGGTAAACAGATTCTTAAGGATGAACATCTGAAGTACAAATCCTTAAAGGTAAATACCTGATGTACAGCCCCTTCTTTAAGGTAAACATTCCATGCACAGGTCCTCCTTCAAGGGGAACAGATTCTTGAGGATAAACATCTGAAGTACAGATCCATAAAGGTAAATACCTGATGCACAGCCTCTTCTTTAAGGTAAACATTCTATGCACAGGTCCTTCTTCAAGGTAAACAACTAGTGCTCAACCCCTTCTTCATGAAGCACAGCCACTACTCCAAGATGAATACCTGATGCATAGTCCCTTATTCAGAGTAAACTCCTGATTCACAGTCCCCGCCTTGAAGTTAAACATTCAGTGCACAGCCCCTTTATCAAGGTAAACACACTTGAATCAGTACCTATCTTGGTTTGTCAGTGTTCTGATACGTATGTGTGAAGAAAGATCCAGATGTACTTCATAAAACATCCTTTCAAAAGCTTACCTTCAAGAAGTAGACTGATTACTGTAACAGTGAAAACTATGACGAGAAAAAAAAAAATCAAGGCCTCTTTGATCTTCCTGATGGAGTTTGCTTACAAAACCTGTGTTACAATGCTGCGGTGTTTGTGTAAAGCACACACACACAGCATGCTAGTTTCTAGCACTGTGCTGTAGCTTTTTTCAAGAGTTGTGATCATAACAGAACATATTTGAAGTGAAAAAGTGTTAAAACTTCACACATTTATCAAGCACATTGGACGAGAAAAAGACTCCAGATCTGTGGAGCTTGTTTTGTGTCGTAGGTGCTGGTGGCTTTGGCCTGCGATCTTGGCCTGGATAGTCTCCCTTGTTGTGCGGAAGCTCATAAGTGGGCATGGTTTCGCCGCTACTGCAGTGCAGCTCGTGTAGCTGCATCCATCATGATGAGGTCGCCACTTCCTGCCCAGTTCATGGAGGAGGTGGGTAAGAAGATCCTGGACATTGCCAGTGATGGAGAGTCAGGCAGTCAGGAGCATCAGGACCACAAAGTATTCAAGCTGGAGCAGGACGAACAGCTGCTGCAGTGGCTCAACAGGTGAGAGAAATTGGGGAAGTCATTAGCTAAAAGTCAGTCAGTTAAGTATTACAGTGATTCATTAGGTGAGACATGGTGGCATTTATTAGCATAACATCTTTCTGTCAGCTGCACCAATGCAGTGGCTCAACAGGTGGCAGACATGTAGGCACTCATTAACTAAATATCATGCTTACAGTTACTTTTCAGAATCGTTCAACAGGAGAGAGACTTTAAGGCTGTCACATGCTAAATGTTTACTGTCTTTACCTATTGCAATGGCTTAACATGTGGAAAAAAACAATTGTTTGTGATTCTTGAGATGAGAGAGGTGAATAGACACACTATCCATAATGCCCAACAGATTTTGCATGTGTGTACACATGTATGTGTGTGTGTGCTTATGTATGTGTGGGTGTGTGTGTTTGTAAGAAAGACACACAGAGAGAAAGACAGTGCATGTGTGTGTCTGTGTTTGCCTGCACCACTTGATTAATTTTAGCCAGAAAAGGCATTTTACTACTAAAAGTAGTTTTATAAGGTATTGACCTGTTCAAAACAAAAATCTTATCCCTGTCCATCCAATCAGCCAAAAATTGATAGTGTAGGGAGCTAACTTTGCCTCAGTTGCTAGATTAGCCAGCAAGAGTACTGCCATTAGTGAATCCCACAACATTGTACAATATTTAAACAAGTTCAGTTTTCATATCCGACTATTAGAGGAAGAGGGAGGGCGTCTTAGTGTTTGGACAGGCAAGTATATTGTAAAACTTAGTTTTAGTATTCAAATTTCAAAAAGGATGGTGGGAGCATGCTTACCGGACAAGAGACATTGATCCACATGGCAGTGTCCCTGTACAGTTCCCAACCAAAAAAAAAAACGGCACCAGAGGCACAATAGGCCTTAAAGAAAGGTTTCCTTTGATAGTCTTGGGGTGAAGTGCTTAGTCCATGCTGTCCCTCAAAGATTTCACTAGACAAGAAGTAAGCAAATAAGGAAGAAAAGAAAAATCCAAACAGAATCAGAAAAAAAAAGAGAAGACTCTTGACCCTTTCCGGCCAGACTTTCTGTTCTGCATAAATCCCGATCGCCAGCCATTTAAAAAAAAAAAAAAAAAAGATTCTTATTTCATCAACAACAATTTCAAATTTTTAGTAATTTCAAGTGTAAGAATAAAGCAAAATTTAAAAAAATGAATGTTACCTTTCTTAACATAAAAAAGAAGGAAGCATGCCAACAAACTGTCAACAATGAAGGAAAAATACTCCACTCGCCAAGTGAAGACCAGAAAGTATGTATTATCCAACAGAAAAATGAAGGGAAAAAAAACAGCCATAAATCCACATATTCCAATAGCAGTGCACAATAGACAAGAAAGGGTCAAATTTGTGGGCATGTCCAGGGTTCAGTTTTCAGACAGAATGACAAAAAAAGTATTTTACAGCTACAAATGACACTATTCCTACTATCTATGCTATATACATGATGACTGGACAAACTTCAAGGCATTAGTTCAGCCCATGGATCAGCTGGCCAGTGGCCTTCTGGTAATCTTTCCTTGTGTGATAAAGTTCAAAGCAGAGAGTGGGGCACATGGGCAGCTCGCAAGTTTTATACTAAAAACTGTTCTGCACTCTCTTCCACCCTTTTTGTGTCCTGGAGCTACCAGACTGTGCAGTCAGGATAGCTGCCATCATGTATATTTTTAAAAAAAAACTGTTGCTGCATCAAGCGTACCTGTCTGGGCGTCACCCTCTAGCCTTGGGTCTGAATTAAAGGCCTGTAGTTTTTTCAACAGCCCATCAGTGACCTTCTCCATGAAAACCCTGGCTGGAAGGTGAGGTCTGGGAGTCATCTTCTTGTAGATGATGTAGCTGTTGTTATGGCAACCTTTCAATGGTGGTGGTAGACTGCATTGTACCATTTGAAGACTTTGTGAGGGTAGGCCTATGTCTCCAACAGCTGGTCTGTTGAGTCAACACCACCCATGTTCTGATTGTAGTCCTTGGCAATGACCGGCTTCTCAAGCTGATGTTACCCACCAGTATGCCTTACAGACTTCATCGTCTTGTCAATGGTGGTGTGTGAATGGACAGATGAAAGGAAGAGGACAGCACAAGCCACAATGACAGTGTAATACTGGGTCATCCCCCTTCTGTAGTGGCATCTCATAGCTATTGAAGTGTGGAGGCATATTCGTGTGGCTTGGCCTCAAGCGGTTCCACAGTGACTGATGTTGTAGGTCAGCTGTCTGATGACATTTGGTGAAGTATAAAATGAATCTGTATACCAATATGGCTTGTGTCATGCAGATTTCCCAGGACCTTGAGAATTATCTGTTCTGTGACTGTAAAGTCCCCAGCATTGAGATTATCAAAAGTGAACGTCACTCTCCCAGTATGAATCAAAAACTTCAGCTGACGGTTGTCATCGAATGCAGGTAGCAATTGAGCATTTCATATCTGTTTCTAGACATGACAATCCCAAACTGTATCTTGGTAAGCCAGTTGGTTGGCCAGTAGTCCTCCAACTCTGGTTTGCTGCACAGCCCTACAGCAATCTGCAGGACTTCCTCTGCTTGTTGGTTGGACTGTGTTATCATCAGCTGGAATGCAGCATCAGGGAAGAAGAGCTGGAAGTAGTCCACAGGTTGAAAATCAGAGGATAATTACTGATATGACCTATGAAGTGATGCAGAAAAGCAAAAGCTCTCTCTCTCTCTCTCTCTCTCTCTCTCTCTCTCTCTCTCTCTCTCTCTCTCTCTCTCTCTCTCACAAACACACACGCACACACACACACACACACACACACACACACACACACACGCACACTCCTTATGCCCCACTGGTATACATATGAAAAAAAAAAAAAAAGGGAACAAACACACACACACACACACACACACACACACACAGTCATTCACTTGCCTGTTGGTCTCTGGAACCTGGGGAGCCATTTTCCTGGGGCGTATGAGTCAAGCTTGTCATATATAATTCCCTCTCACTCATCTCTGGCTGGCCCAGATTGCTGTTTGCTGCACACCACCAACACATGTTACTCAGCCACACCCCCTTTGGCTTTGTCTCTGTTGCAAGCCAGCTGTTCTTGCAGCTCTTTGTCTCTGAGCTCTTCTTGTTGCTCGCCCCCTCACTATTGTACTTTCAGCTGTCTCACACTGCTTAAGTGTCACTGCTAGTTGGCTCAAGGCCAACAACACGCTGGCTCACAGCACATTGGCTTGTGCCTTGCCTCCTTCCACTTGGCAGCATCCAACAGGGTCAGTCTCACTTTGTACTGATTCGGTCAAACTCTCCCTACCCCATAATGATCACCATCTAGGTGTTCTTCATCTGAATCAAGATCAGCTGACAGTCTGTTCAATATTTCCAGCACCTGATCTGTGGTAAATGTATGGTAAGGCCAAGTTCCTGAAATGCTTGGTTGTGATGCCATAATGAATGGAAAAGCAACCAGTAGAAATCGATAAAAGCACTTGATGAATAGTGCTCTGACAAAACAAATGGCTGTGAACATAGGTCAGGGAATTATGGAACTGTGATGTTTATCGCAGGCTTTCTATCTCATCAAATTGGAGAGTGAGAATATCGGAGTTAGGTCACCCTAGTTGGTTGCATGTTGGCATTTGGCAGGTTCCAAATCCAAAGCTATCTGACTTTATACAGATGAAAAACTTGCTTTTCATAATAGTTCTTTTTGACTTTTTTGAAACCTTGCATCTTATTTTCATAAAAATGAGAATAGTTATTGGGAAAGGTGGCTTTGTCTGTCACAACCACTTCACCCAAAAACTCCAGAGCCTCCATGTCTTCAGCCATATCTCTGAGATTGAACTTGCCAAAGTGGTCATCATCTTCCAGCCTGCTACCCAACCGTTGATTGTCGATAACCACCAAATATTCTGCCAGGGGGCGTAACTGGTGGATAGAGCCTAGACTTCATGTGCCCAGATATCGTCTCTTGGGGAAGAGGTTTTCTAACCAAAGACATAAGCCTGGCAGATGACCTGTCTAAGCTAGGGACTTATCGTCTGGGGTCTTGCAGTGGCACCAAGTCTCCCACACCATAGGCATGAATCATGGGAGTCTGTCTTCTGAAGAAAAACCTTCAGCGCTCTGACAGGACACTTAATCTGCTCCACCTTTGAACTCCTGGGCCTGATACCAGACAAAGAAGGGGCCACTGGAGGCAAGGTTTGTCATCAGAGGCCTCTCTTCATGCTAGATGGTTTAGCATGTAAAGTCGGGCACAGGGACAGGGATAATGAGCCATCATTATGCCATCACAGGGATCGTGGATCGCTGGAGAGGGCATGAATCTCACTGACCCTGCATGCAGAATTCAGGGTAATCAAAAGGCATGTTTTTGGAGTGTGATTCCTGACAGAGCACTCCGTGATTGGCTTGAAGTGCTCCATTGCCAGATACCTCAGGACTAGGGAAAGCTCCATTTAGGACACCTACTTAGTCGAGGGGAGCCCAGTGCAGCGTATGAAATCAGTTTGGACAAAAAGAAGTTGTGGCTAAGGTCAGTGTCTCTGCCCATAAGACAGAAGTTCTTAACAATAGTGGATCTGAAACCCCTCGAAAGTACGGCTTTCCTTCCAGAGATCTGAAGATCTTCTCAAAATGGATATCCTTAAATATGAACTCAGCCAGAGAGATACCAGATTACAAGCACAATTTGGCAAAAATTCTCCGCTTATTATCATATCATACACGTTCAAATGGATTGTCTTTGGCCAGTCACGATCTTCACCTCACATAAAGGGCAGAAACATCTCTGTTCATCAGCATGCAATCTCCATGTCTGTGGCTGAATCAGAAGATCCTTCAAAGAGGGGAGGGTGGTTGGGACTATCATGAGAAAGGAAATCAGCAGGTTTATCCAGTTCTTTGACCACTTCTGATGGAAATCAGAATCAATAGGCATTTCTCTTTGGATGCCTTCTTTAGGACTGCTGGAAAGAGGGGAGATGGGGGAATCACATATGCAAACATCATTTACTTAATTTTAAATGCAATTAATAGTGAACCGCGCCAAGAAAAACACAAACACTACGCGTTTCAACCTCTTAGGTCTTATTCAGGCAAGATAAGAAACACTCAGGACAACAAAAATGAATGAGCAATCGCTTATCTTCATTCACTTAGCACAAGATGGGCATTGAATCTTTACCAGTCACCCTCTCCTCTGTGAAGGATCATCTGATTCAGCCACAGACGCGGAGATAGCATGCTGATCCCACATCTCTCTCTCTCTCTCTCTCTCTCTCTCTCTCTCTCTCTCTCTCTCTCTCCATCCCCTTCTTATATCTAGTGATAGCTCTCTGAACAGAGACATTTATCTGTATCGTCCTTTACCACAATATCGACAAAGCATCCACAGCTAAGGTGAGACAAACACTAGAATTTGATTGTTCCATCTAGTTGCAAACAAATCCACATGAGGAGTCCCCAGATCTGTGACATAGGCAGCTGCATTGCTTTACTTTTACAGTGGATTTATGTAGGGATTTTGTAATGACTAACACCTGCAAAATCTCTATTATGATATGGTCAGCTGCAGGGGAACACCGGATGTTCCAAATCTGCTTCTGGTATAAGTTTGCAAAAATTACAGCCAGAAAACCACCTCATTCTTTCCACTAAGAACTAATCACTGGCCAGTCCACACATGCACACACACACACACACACACACACACACACACACACACACACACCAAAAAAAATTATGACACACTTTTTAAAAAAAAAATGGTCAGGAGTAAAACAAGATTTTATCCATGAGGAACCTTCTGATCATTCTACCCCTAGGACAGATACTGCCATGGCTACTCCCATGTCCCAGCCATCAAAATTTCTCCCATGTATATGTCACATTGGTTGCCCATATATCCATGTCACCACAGTTACTGCACCTCTTTGTCATCCACTGCCTACCTACATTTATATATTACTGTAGCTATTCATGTGTCCTTGACCATGATTACTCCCATGTTCATGTCACCTTGATTACCACATGTCCTTGTCACCATGATGACCACATATCCTTGTCACCATTACTCTCATGTCCTTGTCACCGTGATTACTCCCATGTCCTTGTCACCATGATTAATCCTATGTTCATGTCACCTTGATTACCACATGTCCTTGTCACCATGATGACCACATATCCTTGTCACCATTACTCTCATGTCCTTGTCACCGTGATTACTCCCATGTCCTTGTCACCATGATTAATCCTATGTTCATGTCACCTTGATTACCACATGTCCTTGTCACCATGATTACTGTCATGTCCATGTCACCTTGATGACCACATATCCTTGTCACCATTACTCTCATGTCCTTGTCACCGTGATTACTCCCATGCCCTTGTCACCGTGATTACTCCCATGTCCATGTCACCTTGATGACCACATGTCTTTGTCATCATGATTACTGTCATGTCCATGTCACCTTGATGACCACATGTCCTTGTCATCATGATTACTCTCATGTCCATGTTACCATGATTACTCTCATGTCCATGCCACCTTGATTACTCACATGTCCTTGTCACCATGTTTATCCACATGTCCATGTTACCATGGTTAACCATCTCTTGTCATCTGCTGTTATCCCACACAGACCATGTTTGATGTCATGTCTGTGTCACCATGGTTACCCTCATGTCTGTGGTGTCGGCATGCAGGAAGCCTGATGACTGGACCCTGTCATGGGGAGGCAGCGGACAGATTTGGGTATGGGGTCACAACCATCGAGGCCAGTTAGGCGGCGTTGAGGGAGCAAGGTCAAACTGCCCATCGGCTGTGAATCACTGGCCAGTCTGCGACCTGTTCAGCTGATCGGAGGAGAGCAGACACTGTTTGCAGTCACTGCTGATGGCAAGGTCTGATCCGTTTGTCAGTTTCCTTTATTTGTTGTTTTTTGCCTTTTCTGATTATTTATTAGATTATTTAGATGTTGGTATGTTAGGTGAATACAATGGTGTGCATGTTAAAAGGGAGAGTGAAAATACAGCAATGCATATTTGTGTTGTGTTCATTTAAGAATGAAATAATATGCTGTTATAGAATAGTGCTTTAAACATTGAATCTTTTATGGACAGCTGCCATTTTCACACCAGTTCATCATAATCCAGTTGTAGTCAAAGCAACCTTTGATCTTCAAAAGAGACCAATATAAAAAGTAAGATGCCCTAGCTTGAAAGAAACAATGACGTTAGCACTACTGCTGTGTTTATCCCAGGTGTATGGAACAGGGTACGGAGCAGGGGGGGCGGCTTGGTATTGGAGGAACAGAGTCGGTGGCCACCCCAACCCTCCTGGAGTCCATCCAACATGTGTTCATCAAGAAGGTGGCCGTGAACTCTGGAGGCAAGCACTGCCTGGCACTCTCAGCTGATGGGGAAGTGTACTCCTGGGGTGAAGGGGAGGATGGCAAACTGGGACATGGCAACAGAAGGTGAGGTGACTCGTATCAGTTAGCAGGATTATATGTATAAAGAGGGGAGACTGAGGGATTGTGGTGGTGGGGGGTGGGAGAGGACAGAGAGGGAATGACAGAGTGAGGGGTGGTCTCAAGAAGGACAAGAAGGGGGTTGGTGCGGAGGAGTTAGGTATCACAACAAACTGGTGGGGATAGGGCTGAGTTTGGAAGAAAGTTTTAGCCATGGAGTCATGGAATGTACAAGCGAACCATTCAGGCATAGCAAAAGTTGAACAGTTCATGTGGTCATCTGCTCAGCATATAGTTTTTTGGTCGCCTTTTCTGTGTTCTTTCCTAAGGTTAACAAAGTCTGTTGATAGAAATGAAATAGTCGGGAACATTCCAGCGATGAGAAGTAAGTGTGTCCAGCTTCCCTCTCATTTATCCTTTTGCCACTACAGACATTGAATGTAGCTATGGAGAATATTGATCTGTCCTGTATTTTCATTGTAATGATTGATTATTCCTTCTTCGGTTTGACATTATGGAGAATATTGATCTGTCCTGTATTTTCATTGTAATGATGATTGATTATTCCTTCTTCGGTTTGACATTAAGCCCATGTGACCGACCCCGTGTGATCGAATCACTGCGTGGACGTGAGGTGATGGACATTGCCGCAGGAGGTGCTCACAGTGCTTGCATCACAGCAGCTGGAGAGCTATACACATGGGGCAAAGGTCGCTATGGTCGTTTGGGGCATGGAGACAGTGAAGATCAGCCGCGACCCAAGCTGGTCAGTTTTGTTTGTAGTGGAACTGATCTAAATGTAGAGATTTTGTTAAATATGTCAATTCCTTGTACTGCGTATCATTACATGTTTCAAATAAACACAGAGAGTTCAGTTGTCAAAGTGAAAAAAGAAAAGAAATGAACAAACACACTATTTCTTGCTTAAACTGTTGGATCTGGATTAGACATCTCATATTTCATCAGCAAATCATAAGTCGCTGCTAGGATCACATATTTTGGTTTTGATAACCTCACGCAAGGAAACTTCTGTTTATATGTATTGCATGGACAAGGTCAAACCAGCACACACACACACACACACACACACACACACACACACACACACACACACACACAGATACATGCATGTATACATTGATATGTTCACACTCACACACACCCCTCAATGTCTCATTATTCAACTTAACAAACATAAGGCAAGGAAAACAAAACGATATAAAAATAGGTATTTTACTGTTAAAAGTAGTTTTACGAAATTCTTATCAGTTCAAACAAATGTCTTATCCACACTTGGCATGGAACATCACTGTATCATCAGGATACCCCCCCCCCCCCCCCCCCCCCCCCCCAACAACAACAACAACAACAACAACAAAACCCCACCTGAAAGTTGAAAGAGCAGTGAGCTAACCTCATCTCCCATTTCTAGATATCCAGCAAGCGTGATTACCCTTAGTGAGTTCACTTTGTCATGATATTTTCAAACAAGCTCAGTTTTTGCACCTTTTCCCAACAAAGTGGATGGGTGGATGGCACCTTCGTGTTTGGATAGGTTAGTGTATTGTAAAACTAGTAGAAGTGAAATTCTTTTTTCTCATACATACCTATCCAAACAAATGCTAGAATATCAAAAAAGATGGCTGGAAGCATACACACATAATCAGAGAGACATTAAGCTCACACAAGAATGCCCCTGTAAGTTCCTCAACCCAAAAGCCCAGCAACAGTAGCCTTTAAGGATCCAACATGATGATCTTCATGCTTAGAGTGAAAGACTTAGTTCCTGCTCTCCCTCAAAGAAAGACACAAAATGACAAGAAGTAAGCACATTTCACAGATAAAGAATTTCACAATCACAGCATCAGCAAAAGGAGAAGACCCTCTTACAAGACATACTGGGAAAGTACTGATAGTACCACTTCAAATACCCTTTCAAATACACAGTACCTTTCAAAGACCCTTCAGCATCCAAATCACCTAAATACGTTTAACTTGAAATAAATGCTAAGTTAACGTGGTGCTAAAAATGCAAATGGTATATGTGACCTTCGACCACAAAACCAAACTTAACTTGAATTTTTTTTAAGTTTTGAGATAATAGATACATATATTTAAAGTCTACAGGCTTTTTGTCATTAATTTGATATGAAAATGAATGCTGTGGGCAAAAAATGAGAAAGTTGTGGTGAGAATACATACATCGTTATACAAGAGCGAGCGTATGAGGCACGGAGCCAAGAGAATAACAGTCAAACAGAATGAATGAGTCAAAACACCATTCATTAAGTCAAACAGAAACTCAGACTCTTTTATACCATAAAATAACACTAAGCGTTCGCCACAAGTGTCCCTTGTAGAAATTCAAACAAATAGATAAGTAAGAGGAAAAAAATCAAAACAAAAAAAAGACTGCCTTTACAAAAGAAAAAAAAACAACAAACAAACAAAACAAAAAAAAAAAAAAGAAAAAAGAAAGAATTGGAAGAGAGAAAAACAAAAGAAACAAAAGATAAGAAAAAGATGAAAATAGTGAAGGTGGAGGGCATAAAAAAAAAAAAAAGTTACGGTCATTTGAAGTGGTTTACTGTGCTGAGAGCCATTTTAAGAAAATGGCCTCTGAAGTTTTTTTTTTTTTTTAATTATTCCACAGGCAGAAGCCAAAGTGATGAAGTCTGAAGAGTGAGACTCTCAATACAATAATGGCATTGGCAATGGGGTGGGGGTGGGGGGTCAGATGCTGGCCCATCTCCACAGATCTCCATACCACTGTGGCATGAGTACTGCTGGGAGAGATGGCCAACTCTCTAGTCGACACTGCCTGGCAGTCATGGAGGATGAAATGAACACGGAACTTAAGTACAAGTTACAGGAGAGAAAGGAGAACAGCCAGAAGAGGAGATGCACGTCTCATGCATATTGGCAAGTAGAACAGATACATAGAAGCTGTCAAAGTAGTGGCTGGTTTTAAAGTCTGCTTGGAAGAAACCAAAGCAAATGATGGCAGATTCAACTGTTGCAAAGATACGGAGATAGACAATATTTTATGGGAATTATCAGCCAAAATATCCCCTTGCAAAACCGTATAAAAGGAGCCTTTCTGTCTGAAAGGAATGTAGCTTGAACAAGCATTTTTAGGAATCCCTTGAGTCAAAAGCAGTGAAGTCTGAAAACTGGAGAGCAGTAAGAGGAGGCATTTTCCATCACCCAAGAAAAACAGACAACTGAGCTAGTTCGAGTATGTTTTGATGATGTGAACTCGTTAAGGGTGATCATTTTTGTTTGCTAACTAGGAATGAAGGTGAGGTTATTCCCTACTTTCCCAGTTTTTGTTTGTTTTAGGTCCCTATTCTCTCAGTTTTGTATGTTACTTTTTTATCATGATGATATGCACTATTTCACACCAAGTGGGGATAGGTGTTTGTTTGGATAGGTAAGAATGAGGGGGAAAAAAAGTGAAATAATTGACATGAAAGGAGATGAATTGAGTTGGTGTTTAGGGCAACCAGATTACTCACCAGTAAGTCTGTATGTGATGATAGGTGGAAGCTTTGAAGAATCACCGAGTCACAGATATTGCCTGTGGCAGTGGTGACGCACAGACCTTATGCATCACTGATGATGATATAGTCTGGTCCTGGGGTGACGGGGACTATGGGAAACTTGGTAAGTGTCAAAGCCGGTTTTTTTCTTTCTTTTTTTTTTTTCATATATGCTATATCATCTGCCTCAATAGGTTTAGAAATATTTTCTTTGACATTAGATTATGTGCTTCTGAATAGGCATCAGTGTTGTTTCTACATTGTGCACCAGTAGGTAGGTGTTAGTGATGTTTTTTTGTTGCTGTTGTTTTTTTTTTTTTTATTTTATGCCTCTGGGTAGTTGTTGATGTTTCTTTGATATAATGATATCATGTGCCTGTAAGTCAGTAACACAGTTGTTCACTTGTTGTTTAAACTGTATGCCTGTGAGAAGATGTTGTTTTTTTTCTTGGTCTATGCCTTTGTCATTTTCAAGGTTATTTTGTCTGACAAGGTTTCTGTCTTGGCATACAAGAAAGTTCTGCACTTTTGTCATTTGTTGTATTACTCATTGCCGTTTTCAGGGTTCCCCTCTTGGCATTTTATCTGGAGCAGCTGTCCATCAGAGGGGCACTCCTTTGATAATGCATGTGGTGTGTCTGAGCCCACACCAAAGTTTTTGCACTCAGTAGTAAACCATGCAGTCAAGTTCCCTTTTTTTTTTTTTTTTTTTTTTTTTTTTTTTTTTTACTTTTCAGCATTCTTGCCTTTTGGTACATGATCTTTTTTCTCCTCCTTGTTATTTCTAAAGTTTTTAACGCTTGTGCATCCTTAGAAGACTATCTTGGATGAAGTCTGTAAGATGTTTTGTGCCTTACCGAAGTTTCAGCATCTTTGGCATTTCCTGGGCTTTTCTTCTCCCCATGGTCATTTTTGGCTCAGTTTTTTTTTTTTTGTCTCCCTTTCCCTTCCTTTTGATATTGGTGTTCAGTCTAGCCCAGTCTTCCTGTCTCCTTCAAGAGTTTCAAAAAGAGAAGAAAGAGATTGAAAAAAAAATTGTTTTAACTTTTTTATCCCTACAACCCAGTTTTCCGGTTTGCAGAAATCGTACCCTTCCTTCCTGCAGCCCGGAAAACCGGCCAGCACAAAATCCTACCTGCAGCCTGTAAAATCGGTTTTCGCGGTAAGCGCTTTGAACTTCACGCGATTCGCATCATCGGTACACGTCATGAGGTGGCTTGCGGGGCAGTGTTTATGAATGGAATGGATGCCAGATGGCCTTAGGGGCAGTGGTAGCCGCTCTAATCTGGCCGGTTTACTACTGCGTATGTGGCAGCTCTCACTTTACACTTCTTTTTTTTCTCTAAATCCAGGAATGAAGGGAGTACTCGTATTATAAGAATCTAGGAACAAGAGGAAGTAATGGTTCATAGAAAAGTAGGAATGAAAGAGTTAATCATTATTAAGAATAAAAGGGGAGAATGGAAGGGGAGAATGGAAGGGAAGAAGGAAATGAAGAGAGGGAGAGAGATGTTACGGATGGAATGGGTTGTGTCTGCAGATGTCTGAATGTCTGACTCACACACAGGAATTATGGATGCATGCACGACTTTTCCAATTTACATACACACACCCACTCACCCGCACATTGACAGCCAGGCAACAGAACAACACTTTTTTTGTTTTATGCTGCCCAAGCCATCGGACAAACATATATATAATAAATGCAATAACATCAATAGTCGGCACGCCAACTACAAGGCGTACACACAGAACTATATATGTATATATTAATACTTCAAGCACGCCAAACAGGGGCACGCACACACAAAATATATCTATATATAATTCGCTATCTATTATCGCTGCTGGTTCCAACGATGATAAAGGCAGCGACGACGACGACGAAACGAGGACGGAGAGGACGAAGACGACGAAGATGAAGATGATGATGACATCTACAGCGTCAAGTCTGACACAGAACTTGCATAACTTCACAGAGCTGTGGCTCAAAAAAAAAAAATCACTAACACACTCATGGCGTCTCTGCCGGCGACAAAGCGACAGTCTCACACAGGAGCTGTGGCTCACACACAAAAGCATAGAACGCAGCGACGGCCTAGCCAACAGGTCGCTGGTTCAGAACTCGGGAGCAGCGCTCTGGCTTGGCAGCAGCGGCGTCTCCAGCCCAACTGGCTCAGCGGGTAGTCGGTCCCGGGCGCAGTGGCAGGTAGGGTAGATTGTCGGCACTCAGGCCGACCTCTCAACACCGACACAGGGCGGAGAACAAGGGGGGGTAGACACAGCTACGGCCTGACCTGACCCTCAAATGTGGCAGCCAGTCCCCTCAGTCCAGGGAACACTTCTACCTGGGGGAAACTGATTAACTACCTTGATTATCATGGCTACTATTCATTACAATCACGACTACTTTCATATTCATTAGCCACATCATATTCCACTAGAACTTGGGGATAAACATCAGCATATTCTTTCTTCAACACTACAACATTCCTTTTCCGGACCGGAATCATAACACATCACATCATTCCAACATTCCTTTTCCGAAATCATAACACTACATAGGAAAGGATTTCAATATAAACCTTTCAGAATCTAGTTTTCCAAATTGGGGAAGGGATCCCACTTAAACCCTCTTCAATCATGAATACATTCATTACACACAATTAATGATTACTTTTCATCAAACTATAAATGTCTTTCGTCGTGTCACAATTGTTTATTTCTTTTCTTGTATAATAACAAGAATGTTCATTTTCATTTCATATGGTCACCACATTTTAAAGTTTTTTTTTTTTTTTTTCAAAAGATTCATCTACTTCAATACATGTAAAGGAAAGATTTCCACACACTCTTGTTTACCAACACACAACTATTCAATATTCATATCAGAGTGAATTGAATACTCATCCACATCAAAATCAAAACATACATGTATCAGGTCTCTGTCGCTCACTCTGGTAGTTTATTATCCATAGGATCAAAACTCTCCCTCTTCTCCCCAACCACATCAAACCTTTTTTCATCATGAAGTTCATAACTAATTAAGTCACAGAATAAAGAAAATCTTTTTCTGAAGACCACTTCCTTTAACACTCGCTTCTTCTATTCATGTTTTCTGACAGCATTTCGTTTCGTTACCCTATCAAGTCATAGGATAACAGAACACAACAAAAATACAAATCCTTCACAAGTGCGCTGAGGAAGTTTCAGTCGCTCCTAAACGGGAATACGGCTTCGGTTTGCTAATAAATAAACATTGAATGATAAATACCACAAAACACAGCTGAGTCCCTCTTCGGCCTTCTGAAAAGTTGCGTTGCCAGAATCACTGCAGAGACTGCCTAACCGGTTCAGCTCTCACCCGGCTTTAACGGTGCGCAGGTGAGTAGCAGTCGGGTAAAACTTTTCAACTGGCTTCCGGACGACTACCTTCTGGTTAGCACGGTTGCATGAAAATTTGTGGACAGGACAGGAAACGGTCCGTCACAAGAGAGATGAAGAAGAATAAAAGAAGAGAAGAGAGAATTCTTTTTTAAAAAGGAGGAGGGAAGGTACATGGGGAGTGTTTGCTTCTCCAGTAATGTTCGATCCTTGGGCGAGGGCTGGAAGATGCAGCTGTCTTTGTCCTCTTGAGACATTTCCATTGTTAATCGTTTCTCAGTCTTCCTCCCTCTATGGAAGGCTGTCAGTTTGTACAAGTGATTCTCTCTATGATTACTGAAGGCCACAGGATTCCTTTTTTCTCCGTCTTCTCTAGCTTTGGTCAAGATGCCATCAGATCTAGTAGACTTCTGTTCTTTTCAAGAGGTTGATTCCCTTCAAAAGGGTGCAGTTTTCAGAGGTACCTCTTTGTGGTCAGGGGGATTTGTTTGCAGTTCTTTTCTTTGTTCCCAAGAAAAATGGCATATGGAGGCCTGTGATAGACCTCAGCCTGCTGAGTCTATTTTCTCTCTTTACTGATGTTTATCATGAAGACAGTCCGAAGGCTGGGCATTTCCATGCTGCCTAGAAATTGGGCATAAGGCTTGACTTATAGGATGTATATTTCCAAACTCCCATTCACAGGTCTTCTCAGAATTGCTTTCACTTTGCCCATCTGGGAAGGGCCATTTCCTTTCAAGGTGTCCTGTTCACCTTTGGTTTTAACAGGTATGATTGACACAGTCATTTCTGCAGTGAGACATAGGCCAGTTCAATGACTCATACATTCATCTCCAAAGAAAATAGGATCTGGAGATTCTTTCCAAGGATTTTGCAACTCTTTAACAGCCCCTCTCCACTCTCGGGCCTCTGGGATGCCAGGCTGGAAAAGATCCAATCCTATGCTTAGTTTCTTCTTCAGTCTCAGTCTGTGTCTCCTCGCAGTCTTCGGACACAAATCCAACTAGTCTTTGCTGCAGCAGAGCTTGTCCCTATAGGTTGTCTCCATCTTCTTCAGTGGACTCTGAGCTATGCCTGGGATCACTTGCCTTCAAGTTGGGACGTCTTGCCTCCCTTGACCCAGACTGCCATGTCTGCCCTCTAGCCTTGGCTTGACTTGGCTTGGTTTAAATCTAGGGTGCCACTGTTTTTCTACCTCCTTTGTCGTACACCATTTGTGCCAACATGAGCAAGTTAGGCTGGAGAGCATACCTTTTTCCCTTCTTCCTGGAGATCAGCAATACTTGGTCACAGCAGGAAGCATCAGACTCTATAAACACCCTCAAGTTTTAAACAATCTTCCTCATTCCTCAAACTGGTCTCAGCTGCAGGAAGGCAAGACAGTTACGGTTAGTTAGTTAGAGTTAGTTATGCCCATAGCCCCCACTGGGACATAGGCCACACACAGACAAGATCCCTCCAGCTGTCTCTGTCCTGGGGCAGTCTCTCCAGCTGCCCCTATGTGTGGCCCATCTTCTTGGCATCTGCATCCAGGTCACATCACCATATGTTTCTCGGCCAGCCTCTCTTCCTTTTTCCCTGGGGGTTCCACCTGAGGGCTTGTCTCATGGGTGTTAGTGGCTGGCTTACACAGAGTGTGGCCAATCTACCTCCAGCGGCATTGTTGGATATCATCTCCCACCAGCTTCTGTCTTGTCTGCTGCCATAGCTCTTCATTGCTGATCTTGTCAGGCCACCGTATGTGGAGGATTTGTCTCAGCAATTGTTGAGGAATGTCTGGATCCTCTTGGTCACTGTTATGGTGGTTCTCCACGTCTGGGCTCCATATAGCAGGACTGACTACACATTGGAGTTGAAGAGCCTGATCTTGGTGTTGACTGACAGGTCTCTTGAACCCCAGACATTCTTGAGCTGCAGGAAAGCTACACTAGCCTTCTTGATTCTGGTCTTCACGTCTGCATCTGTCCCTCCTTGCGTGTCAACGATGCTGCCGAGGTGGGTGAAACTGTCCACCTCTTCTAGTGCTTCGCCTTCAAGTGTGATGGGGGATGTACTGGTGGCATTTACTTTCAGGACCTTGCTCTTCCTTCGATGGATCTGAACGACCCAGCCTGGATGAATTCTCTGCCATGATGCTGGTCTTTTCTTGCATCTGTTGCTGGGTGTGCGAGAGTAGAGCTAGGTCGTCAGCAAAGTCCAGGTCGTCCAACTGTGACCAGAGAGTCCATTGGATGTCATTCTGCCTCTGTGCTGTGGATGTCCTCATGACCCAGTCAATGGTGAGCAGAACAGAAACGGAGACAGCAAACATCCCTGTCTGACCCCTGTTCGGACTTGAAAAGCATCAGAGACCTGATGTCCATGGACTACCCTGCAGGTGAGTCCCTCGTATGAGTTCCTGATGATGTTGGTGAGCTTCGCTGGCACTCCGTAGTGTAGTAGCTGTTTCCATAGAGTCTCTCTGTCTACGCTGTCAAAGGCTTTCTCGTAATTGAGGAAGTTGACGTAGAGGGAGGCATTCCACTCTAGGGACTGTTCTAGGATGATGCACAGCATTGTGGTCTGGTCCGTGCACGATCAATCTTTTCAGAAGCCAGCCTGCTGGTCTTGGAGGTGTGGGTCGACGATGTCCTTCATCCTGTTCAGTAGGATCCTGCTAAAAGACCTTCAAGACAGTTAGGTGTGCACAGTTAATTCCACTGTGGTGGCTTATATGAAGAGTCAGGGTGGACTCACACCAGGGCCGGACTTACTTTGCAATGTCTCTTCACCTGTTCTGTCAGTCTGTGAAGATCTCTTAGCATGGGAGACATATTCATGGCAAGCTGACATTCTTGTGGAGTTTCTTTCCAGGGAGGTCAGGTTCTCCCCTCAAAATGAATGTTGAACAAGGCTGTATTCAAGTTAGCATGCCAGATTCTGGGAACCTTTCACATTGACCTGTTTGCTACCAGGTGGGTCTTTGTATCTTGTGTTCAAGACCCCTGAGCTTTTGCTGTGGAGATGCTTGTGATCTCATGAGTAGGGATATTCACCTGCGTGTTTCATCTCTCTCTCTCTCACTCCCCTTTTTCCAGCAGTCCTAAAAAAAGGATAGAAAAAAAGAAAAGCGCAAAAGTGTACGGAGAGAAGTGCCTGGGAATCTTCTTTTGTCACCAAAATTGGACACAGAGTTGGATCAACCTCCTACAAGGGCTGTTGGTAAAGATTCCCATGCTAAGAATCTGGACTTGCAGTCACAGTCCCAGTTTGATGAAGCTTGCACACGCACTCCATGTCTCTCTCTCCATGCCAGCTACATATCAAGTGATACTACTCTACAGTGTTGTGGACACCCTTCATGCATGGAAACAATCATGGCTAGTCAAAGACTGTCAGCCTTGAAAATATTTGACAACAAATGGAAGGTCTTTGCAAAAGGGTGCATTCAGATTGGGATTTCTCCCATGGCTGCAGAAAGTGATGATGTGGCTCTGTTTTTTTTTTTTTTTTTTTTTTTTTGTTGAGGACTTTCATGAAAATGAAGGTTAGCTATTACTAAATCTTCAAAGTCATGGTGAGAGACCTTGACATTAGCCATGATTCCTTCCTTTGCAAGTTTGTGTCACACTAATTATTGTGAACAGTAGGAACCATTCGGTTGCCCCAGTTGGAGTCTACCACTGGTTTTAGAATATCAGAACTACAGTGATTTCAAGGCATGTGCCAATTGCTCTTGTGGGAACCTCACTCTCAAAAATTTTCTTTTTTTTTGTTGGTTACATTGGTGTCTGCCTGTAGAGAGAGTGAGGTTGATGCCTTCTTCAGGGCTGTGTATATTGGCTTTTGGCGTCATATACTGTACCATGTCAGACCATAGCATTCAACGGCAGTTAGGTAGCTCTGCCAGGCCGAGTTTTTGTGGCTAACGCAGTGATAGACAGTCACATGATGCCCACCCTACTCACGCCATAGGAGGAAAGACGGTGTCTGCTTCCTGTTCCTCATTCATCTTCGGCCTGCAGCCTAAGCAAGATAAGTCTTGTGCTCTGTCTCGCCTATACTTCTGTTTTGTGTAAAGATTGCTTGTGTGTTTGCTTCTTTACTTGTTCAGTTTGGCTTGCGCTAAACCCTGGGTACTATTGCCGTGTGAGGCTTACGGTTGGCGTGTTTTTATTTTTATTTTCACTCTCGTCATGATTGCTCTTGCGACTTTGTTTTTCAGTGCCATTTTCTCAAATTCGGTACTTACTCTACGGTGTAGGAACACGTCTTCTCCTGGTGGGAATGCATCCACGGCTCATCCCTTCTCTTCACCGGTTACCCTTCATTCTCCTTTTCTCTGCGCGTTAGTTTATTTACTCTCGCGCTCCACCCGGTAATTTCACTTCGGCAATCTAACTCTCGCCGGTTGTTCACGCTGCCATCTTGTTCCCTCCTCACCAGTCGTCCTTTCCGCCATCTTGCCTCACTTCGTGGTCATCCCACGTACGTCGTATCTGGGTTTAGTGGGACGGAGGTTTTCCCTCCACTGTTATTAGCACCTTATTTTCATTGTACTAGTACAGGTCAGTCGAGTTTTCTCTCGATCTCTCGATCTAACACTACGTATTAATATTGTGTTACTAGTACAGGTCGATCGAGTTTTCCATTTGATTTCTCGATCCCCTATTATTGTCTATAGAGTTTCATTACGATTTCTCGATCTAGTATTATCAGTGCTCTAGTACACGGTCGGTCAAGTTTCTTTACGATCTAACCTTTGCCTCTACTTTAGCAATGTGTGGCTTCCAGGTCACCCTTCTGTCAAAGTGACGCCTTCTTCATCCACCTTCAGCTGAGTTCCCTGAAGAGTGATGGCAACAGCTGTCTGTTTTGTGGACAAGGGTGAAGAGGGTCATGGAAGACCTGTACTTGGTGATGGTAATGCACCATTTCTCTGCCCAGCTGTTTAGCCGATCTACTGCTTGTTGCATACGGTAGGTGGCAGTTGATGCATAGTCTTCCTTGCACATATCACCAGGTTATCAGCATAGTGTGCTGTCTTGATTCCCTTAGGTATCTCAGACACAAGGTTGTTGATAAAAAGCAGGAAGAGGGTTGGGGATAGAACTCCCACCTGTGGGACACCATGATGCTGCTGAATGTTCGTGCTATGTGTTCTGTCAAGAGAGACTCTCGCTTTACGGTTCTAGAGGTAGGACTTGATCCACTTGTACATACTATCTGTGACTCCATTCCTCAGCAGTTTGACAAGTAGTGCTTCCATCCAGACTTTGTTGAATGCCTTTTGGAAGTCGATCCAGGTGACAAAGGCCAGCTTTTGTTCCTGAAAAACGTCCTCAATTTCTTGAGACAAATAAGTAGCTTGGTCTTCAGTGGAGCAGAATTGGCGGAATCCAGCTTCTTTTGATGCAAAGAGGTTAGTGATTCCAGGTACCATCAGAGGCACTCATTCACAATTCTGTCCATGGTCTTCACAATACAGCTGGTCCAGTTGATTGGGCGGTAACTAGAAGGCTTTCTGGGATCCATCCGTTTCTTCAGGATGGGTATCATGATTGTCTTGCACCAGGTTTGCAGTAGTTTTCCTTCTTCCTAGCTGATGTTAAAGACCATGAGGAGTTTGTTCACTGCTGCAATGCCAAGGTGTAACAGCATTTCATTGCCAGTGCCATCCAGTCCTGGCGATTTCCTTGCCTTCAACTTCTTTAAAGCAGATCTAAGTTCTGCAAGTTTGATGGGCTGCCTCATAGGTTCTGCTTTGGTTTTGTTTCGTGTTGTTCTTTTTGCTGTCTCCATGCTTCTCGTTGTTTACTGGGGCAGACTGGGATGTTGCTCTCATTTGCGTACAAATCTGCAAATCTGTTGGCTGCTTGTTTCCCAGTTAGCATGTTCCATTTTTTTCTTCCAGGGTAACTTTTGCTCTGCTATTTTCTTCCTGCAGAGAGAGTGAGGTTCATGCCTTCTCCAGGGCTGTGTACATTGGCTTTTGCCAGAAGAGAGGGTGAAGTTCATGCCTTCCCCAGGGCTGTGCAATCACACTCTATACCTGCTCTTCTTTCTTAAGCAAAACCACAAAGCACAAAGAGCTGCCCTTGATGATAACCTTACCTCAGCTGGCCCATTCATCATCCAATCTCAGACCTATACAGATCAAAGGTGGAGCAGATTAACTGTCCATTCAGAGCGCTGAAGGAGTACCTTCAGAGGACAGAATAGGGCTTCCTGTGCATCTTTCTATGGTGTAGCCAAATCATTGCTTCTATAAAACTCTAGACAGTAAACTCGTGGCCTTGGTAGGTTATTTGCTGGCTTATCTCTGTGGCCAGAAACCTTTTATCCCCGGAGAAGGTGTAAGGACATGTGAAGTCTGGGCTTTCTTCACCAGTTGCGTTCTCCGATGGAACATTGTGGTCGCCAGCATTTTTCTTGTGGTAGGCTGGAAAAAGTCACAGGCAGCCTATGGCAGGTTTTGTCTTTAGGACATGACTGAAGATATGGAAGCATTTGACTGCATCATGGGGATAGTCATTGCCCAGACAGCAACATGCCCCTGCTGATTTCACATTGACCCTGTTTGTTTGAATCACCCTGTTGACATAGCACTTTCACTGTATGCCATTTATATCTTTTTTGTGCACTTTATCACTTTGCACTTTGTTCAAGTTACCATGTGCATTCATTTCATTTGATCTGTGTACAGATGTTCAAGTTATCAGTGGTATTTATTTGATTTATGTACCGGTCTTTGAGATGGCACTATGCATTGGAAAGGCTATTTAAAGTGGTTCTGTCAGTAGTTACTTTGCCAGTATGTCTTGGGTGGGTGCCTTCTCCTCAAACTGGGCTTGAGAAATTCTTCATCATTGACATATACTTATTTCGTGTCACTTTATGCCTTTATTTTATGGAGAGCGGGGACTAAGGTTTTTCACCTTCAGCCAAAACATGGAGACCATCACATGCGGTCCTTAGTGGCAACTCACACCAAGCTCTAGACTTAGGGAACTGTTTAGGGACGTTCGCATGTGGTTCAGTGTCTCCCTCATTAGATGAATGTGCTTCCTACCATCCTTTGTTCTGGAATTTCTTTTTTAAATCTTACTATTAAAAGTAGTCTTATGATATACTTGTTTAAATACAAGGATGTCCTCCCAACTCCATGGTTTGACACAAGGCAGCCGCAAAGACGAGACAGTCTTGTGCGGCTTGCACACAGACCACTCAATTGTACCCATTCTTATCTTTTAAAAGGTGAAGGAGTTCCAAGGTGCATTCCAAGTTGTGTTGCACTCACAGTGAAACATATTCTTTTAGACTGTTGGGACTTGCATGATGTGAGACATAAACACTTTACAGTAGACTCCATGAAAACTCTGTTCAGAGGTGTCCCACCTGACGTGGTCTTTTTGAGTTTCTGAAAGAGATTAACATTTTTCTTCTGATCTGCGATTTTACGGTAGAAAGATTTTAAAGGAAGTTTCTGGTATGCTTTCAGATGATGTATTTTAAAGAGATGTGTGAAAGGTTGGGTTTTTTTTTTTCCTGATGACTTGTGAGTTGATTTTAATGTGGTGACACCTTCTGGGGGTTGCAACCTTGCCATGGTCGGAGGGCTTGCGTGGTCCTGTGATCCCTTAGGCTTTGCAGGCGGGGGAATCAATAATACTGCTAGTTTTTTTTAAATGCTTCTAGGTCTGAAAAGTCGAAGATGTTGTCTGGTCTAAGCACAACATGGTAAGGAGTTGATGCCCCTGGTAGGGCTTCCCATGTCAGATAGGCTACGGTGAGGATCCTGGCTAATAGTAACCCGCCTTTCTCCTTTTCTTGTTTTCTGCTTTTCTTATTTGGCTCTTTTCGATCTTTGTCTCCCCTTCAAGTCTTCTTTTCCACACTCTTTTTTCTCTCTGTGGTCTTAAGATCCGCCGCGTTTGCTGTGCCGTGACGGAGGGGGATGAGATCCTGGTGATTGAGAGCGCCAGCGCCATCAACACATCACTTTGGCTCAAACCTCTCCTAGACAGGAGGTACACTATCGCCCAGGTGTATTAATCGGCTCCCCCTTCATAGGGCTGGGTCAAGACAGGCAGTTCTCCGGCTGGCCAAGTTAACCCCTGCAGTGCTCAACTCTCTGTTCCCGGGAGTTGAGCATGATCAGGGGGGATAGGGTTAGTGGTGTTCTGTTCATCGTATATCTCTCCTGAAGCCTGGAAGGGGTCAAGACAGTGATTTCTTGGCCCTGGCCCCTTTGTTGGACTCCATGGTGGGTGGGTAAAGGTGAGATGAAATTTATACACATAAAACATGGCTTTATCTAAAACCATTACCCCATAAAGAAGAGGAGGCAGTGGAACCCATTTCCTGACAACCGGAATCAGACAGTGACTCAGATATGGAGACGAGAGAGAGGACAGGTTTTGGGGCTTCCTGGCTTGTGATTGAAGGGACAGAGCAGGAAAAGCCTATTTCCGCTGTGAGTCCTTTTGCAATTCAGAAGGGCTTCCAAGGTCTAGCAGGTGACCCTCAGTCAGTAAAAAGGCTACGGAACGGCTCATTCCTCGTCCAGTGCAGATCAAAGAAGCAATCGGAACAGCTGCTGAGGGCAACAAGGTTCGTGGACAGAGACATCCCGGTGACTCCCCATAAGCAGTTAAATTCATCCAAAGGAGTTATTCGGTGCCTGGATTTGAAAGGTGTCTCAGAAGCAGAGATCAAGACAGAGCTTGCATCCCAAGGTGTGACGGAAGTGCATAGGGTGACGGATAAAAAAAGTGCAGAAAGAGTGCCCACCAACACCCTCTTGCTGACATTCTGCAACCCTTTGTTACCTCCGGTCATTAAAGTAGGCTACTTAAATGAGTGACTCTCGCAGCTACAGCCTGAAGGGGGGTAGTCAGAGCAACAGAGACCTTACGTCGTAGCTCTTCAGGAAACTAAAATTCAAAGCCAGAAGACCTTCACTCTTTCTGGCTTTAATATTCTTTCCACCTGCAAAACATCCACATTGGGACTGTCGGGCGGTGTTGCCCTTCTTTTACATAAAACTTTGCTGTTTAGTTCTGTCACTCTGACTACCCCCCTTCAGGCTGTAGCTGCGAGAGTCACTCTCCACAAGACTATTACAATTTGCTCGCTCTATCTGCCACCTTCTGTCCCGTTTGTCGTCAGGACTTTGTCAGTCTGATTGGAGAGCTTCCTCAGCCTTTTTTGCTGTTGGGTGATTCCAATGGACACACCCCCTTTGGGGTAGTGTGAATTCGTCATCCAGAGGTCTGCTTCTTGAAGATGTCCTTTCAGACTTTGATTTGTGCTGTCTGAAGGATGGAACTCAAACGTACCTCCACTCTTCCACAGGTTCACTTTCGTGTTTAGATTTGTTGATTTGTTACCCCTCGCTGGTCCTGGACTATGAGTGGTCTGTCCATGACGATCTGCATGGAAGTGACCATTTCCCTCTTTTTAAAACACATATTAACTGAAACCGTCTCTGTCTAACAACATCTTAATT
This sequence comes from Conus betulinus, assembly GCA_016801955.1. NCBI lineage: Eukaryota > Metazoa > Mollusca > Gastropoda > Neogastropoda > Conidae > Conus > Conus betulinus. Next base: position 115,356 of record JADBJO010005223.1, read on the forward strand.
ATAAGACGGCAAACTGGAATCTTTTTGCAACCAATATTTCAAAAGAATTCGTGGAAATTGATTTTCTTCAGAGTCCAGACCCAGCAGAATCTCTGACCAATACTGAGATAAACTGTGCTAAAACCTGTATTCCAGTGTCTTCCAACAAAACTCCAACTGCCCAAAACACCCTGGTTTAATTCTGACTGCCAACAGATTTCAAAAGTACGCAAACTCTGCGTCGGGTATACCAACGACCTTCAGGTCTCAATGCTCGAGCCCATCAGGAACTCCGTGCCAAATTGAGACACACTTTCAAAATCAGTAAACGTCAGTCTTGGAGAGAAACTTCTGCTCCAGGCTGACATCTAAAACTTCAAAAAAAAAAGTTTGGAACATCATCAGAAAAATCAAAGGGAAGAATACCAACACCTCCATTCATCACCTGAAACTTGCCGATGTTCTGATCACTGACAAACAAGCTGTTGCCAATCTGTTGACCTCCACCATCCAACAGAACTCCTCATCTTCAAGTAAATCTGCAGCCTTTTTAAGAAACAAGCAAATCAGAGAGAAATCTTCATACAATTTCATATCAGACAACTCTGAAGCTTACAATCTTCCTTTTTCAATCAATGAACTAAAATCAGCTTTGCAAACCTGCAATGATTCTGCGCGCTTGGTCTGGATGATATATTCATTATGTTTTGAAACATTTTCCAGAAAGCTGTCTCCAGACCCTTCTTAGTAGTATACAACCATGCCTGGACCACAGGCTGCTTTCCGCCCTCCTGGCAGAAAGCCCTGATCATTTCAATTCCTAAGCCTGGAAAGGACCTTACCAACCCTTCAAATTATCGTCCAGTAGCTCTGACCAGCTGCCTCTGTAAGCTGATGGAAAAGATGGTCAACTGCCGTCTGATGTGGAAGCTGGAAACTGATGGCCTTTTGGCCAGTGAACAGTGCAGGTTCCGGAAGTACCACTCAACAGTTGACCATTTAGTCCGTCTGGAAACCACCATCCGCAACGCCTTTGTCAATAAGCAGCATGTGGTCGCTATCTTTTTTGACCTAGAAAAAGCGTATGACACCACGTGGAAATCAGGAATCCTTATGGACCTGCACAGACTAGGTTTTCGTGGTCACCTGCTTCTGTTTATTCGAAACTTTCTGGCTGATCGACAGTTCCAGGTGTGTGTTGGCACCACACTCTCTGACATCCACAGGCAGGAGTTGGGTGTACCTCAAGGAGCATCCTTTCTCCTGCCCTTTTCAGCATTAAAACCAACGACATTGTGAAATCAGTAAACCAGGGCTCTTTGTTCATTGACGACTTCGCGCTGTACGCAGTTGGAGCTTCTTACGCCAGCGTACAGCGTCGACTCCAACTTTGTGTCAACAAGATCCAACAGTGGGCTGAGGAAAACGGGTTTACCTTCTCAAGTACCAAAACTCAGTTAATCCATTTCCACAATTTTCGTCAATTCTTTGCTGATCCTGAAATTCCTCTGGATAAGTCTACCATTCCATCTGTAAAAGAAGCCAAATTTCTGGGGGTTATTTTTTTGATCAAAAAACTCACTTTCTCAGCCACATTAAAAACCTCTAAACCTCTTGCCAGAAAGCTCTGAATATACTCTGCGGGTTGTAGCACACACTGACTGGGGCGCTGATAAGAAAAACTTTGCTGCACCTCTACAGAGCCTTGGTCCATTCCAAATTGGACTATGGTTGTGCTGTGTACGGCTCTGCAAGACCGTCTTACCTAAAACTCTTGGACCCTATCCACCATCAAGGGCTTCGTCTCTGTCTTGGAGCATTCCGCACCACCCCTGTGTACAGCCTGTACTCAGAGGCAGGTGAACCCTCACTGTCCAACCGCAGGCTGAAACTATCTTTGAACTACTATATCAGACTGTTCTCGGAACCAGAAAACCCTGCCTATGACTGTGTCTTTGACCCTCGGTTCCAAAGTAAATTCAAAAAACAACCCTAACTGTATTCCACCGTTTGGTCTTCGTATGCAGCCTCACGTGCAGAATGCAGGTCTAGCCTAGGAGTTGTGTCTGATTTTTCCAGTTTCCAGATGAGCTCCATGGACCTTTTTCACACCAGAGATTTGTTTTGATCTTGCAGCTTTTCGCAAAGAGTCTACCAGCTCTCTGGCATACAAGGCATTGTATGCTGACCTCTGTTCTAAAAACTCCCATCCTATCAGAAAATGTTCACTGACGGTTCCAAGTCTGTAGATGGAGTGGCATGTGCAGCCTATTGCCCTGGTGCTCCTTCTCAAATACTGTTAGAACATATTCGTTCAGATGCTTCTGCATACTCTGCTGAACTTACAGCTCTGGTTCTGGCACTGAGGATAATCTCACAATCTAAGAAGAGGAACTTTCTGGTTCTGTTAGATTCACTGTCGGCTTTGGAGGCCATAGCTGGCCGCTACCTTCTGCATCCAGAACTTTTACATTTCTTTGAACTCTTTACCAAGTTGAAAGTGGAGGTTATAACATTATTCTGGCTTGGGTTCCTGGTCATGTTGGCATCAGAGGGAATGAAATGGTTGATCGTTTGGCCAAGAATGCCACAACAGAGAAATTGCCCAACATATATATCCCCTGCTCAGATCTGAAACCCAAAATTAATGATCATGTCAGAGACCTCTGGCAGGAGGATTGGAACAAACCTTAATTAAGGAGTTCCTCTCATCTACATCTGGCAGTCATAAAGAAGAAACAGTTCTGTGCCGGCTGCACACCAGCCATTCATATTTTACCCATTCATACCTTTTAGAGAGTGAAGAAGCTCCGTGGTGTATTCCATGTCATGTTCCACTCACAGTGAAACATGTTCTTTTAGATTGTTGGGACTTGCACGATGTGTGACATAAACACTTTACAGCAGAGTCCATGAAAACTCTGTTCAGAGATGTCCCACCTGATGTGATCTTTTGAGTTTCTGAGAGATTAACATTTTTCATCTGCTTTAAGATTTTATGTAAGAAAGATTTTTATCAAAGTTTCTGGTGCGTTTCTAGAAGATGTAATTTAAAGAGATGTGTGAAAGTTTTTTTTTTTTTTTTTAAAGATGACTTGTGAGTTGATTTTAACATGGTGACAGCCCTGATGTGGCCCTTTGCGGCGGTCTGGGTTATAAGCAAACATTACCTTACCTTACCTTACACACACACACACACACACACACACACACACACACACACCACAGTAAGCAGACCCACAATTGGGGGGCACACACACACACACACACACACACACACACACACACACACACACACACACACACACACACAGTAAGCAGACCCACAATTGGGCACACACACACACACACACACACACACACACACACACACACACACACACACACACACCACACACACTCGCATACACACAAAGCCCCACACACACACACAAACACACACAATTTCACACACACACACACACACACACACACACACACACACACACACACACACATGTACACATATGCACAAACACACACTAACAGTACAACACATACATGAATGTAAAAACACCACAATGGTACAACAACAAAAAAACTGGTTGAACGCCACATTAAAAAAGAACACATTTAAAAAGATCTGTTAATTACATTAGAAGAATATATCAAAGAGAGTTAGACAGCATTGCGAACTTCATGTCTGATAATGGCTTATGCCTGTCGGCTGAAAAATCCCGTATGATGTTATTTGATGCAGGAGGGTCTACTCACAATACTCTAACTTCAAAGTACGTAATACTACATTGAGCTACACTTCTGAGATTAAATTCCTTGGTGTGCATCTTATGTCAAATCTTTCTTGGAATTTTCACTTGGAACATATAATAAATCAAGCAAGAAAATCTCTTAATCTGCTCAAAGTTATAAGCAAACAAAGTTGGGGCCAGGAAACAAAAAGTTTAATACATCTTTCTTCTGCTTTAGTTAGATCCAAATTGTCATATGCACAAGAGGTCTTTTTTAGTGCTCCTAAGTACTTATAAAAAAAAAGCTTCAGTGTATAGACTCTAAGGCATTCAGATTAGCCCTTGGTGTTCCATTTCATGCTTCAGCTTTAGGAACATACCATGAAGCTGGTGTCTTACCTCTTGATGACCATCGCGAACTAGCCTGCGCTAAGTACATTCTTTCGCTGCTCAACTATTCAAAGTGCTAACCAAACGGAACTGGATATGAGGTCTGATGTAGACTTTCCTAAACGTGCGAAAAAAACATTCGAGCCACTAAAACGATACTCACATATTCTTCTCACTTGTTGACAAATTCAGGTATCAATCGTAAAAAGCTTGCTGTGCGTTTTCCTGTAAGTCCCGTACCAAACTGGGAGCTCTTCAAACCAAAATTTGATTATAACTATACTACTATATCTAAAAAACTGATAACATTAATATTCTAGCTTGCGAAGCAAAATCACATATCAATGATTGTTATCGTCACTTCATAAAAGTCTATACTGATGGGTCTCTATTAAACAATAATGCTGGTTGTGGCTTTGTCATTCATTTTTAAAAATTGAAAAGTCCTTTCATCTTGGGGCAAATCTGTCTATCTTTACAGCCGAACTAATAGCAATATTAATGGCCGTAAAGTACATAAATGATTTATCATTTGACTTTTATGGTATTCTCTTCTGTGTAGATTCCAAATCAGTTCTTCAAGCTTTAGAATCTACAAATTCAAAAAATCGTGCTGAAATCATATCTGAAATTAAAGTACTTATTCACAACCTCATGTCAAGAGGTATATAACGGTTATTTTTTTTGTTGGGTTCCTTCCCATTGCTTCATATCCGGAAATGAATGGGCTGACAGGATTGCTCGAGCAGGTGCAAACAATTCTGACAATACGGCTACTATTCATATTCCCTTGAGCTTACACGAAGGATATATCTCTCTTACAAAGAGCCTCTTTTGAAAAATTTGAGGAATACTACAAAGAAAGTGTTCTCTCCCGAATACACAAACCCGACTCTTCTATACTTTGTTGTACGAACTCTCGAGCAAGTAATCTTTTAAAAAGGGCTTCCTCAGTAAATCCAGTAAACCATAATACAAACATAGGATTATTATATCCAAGACACAGTAAACAACAACTCTCCTTATTATTTCGGTTGAAAATAAATGCATTCAGAACAAAATATGTCAAGAATATTCGATGTGCTTGCGGCGCCCTTGATAATTGTACAACAACACACGTTCTATACTTTTGCCCCTACTTTGATTCCGATTTGTTAGAATTTAGAAAGGATGCTTCAAGTGCATATTCCAGGATACATGTCTCTTTTAAATTTTGTACGAATTCTTACGTTAAGCCCAGTTGGCTCAATCCTGTAATTGCTGTTTCATGATCTTATTTGTACAGTTGTTTGTTTTTACTTTTGATGTCTTTTTTTTTTTTTTTTTTTTTTTTTTTTTTTTTACAGTTTAATTCTTACTTAGAGTTTCTCCTCATCACACACACACACACACACACACACACACACACACACACACACACACACACACACACACACACACACACACACACACACACACACACACTCACGCGCGCACTCACGCACGCACGCAGCACGACACACTCAAACACACACACAGGCACACACACACGCACGCGCGCGCGCACACACACACACACACACACACACACACACACACACACACACACACACACCTTGTCTAATACCACATTTAGTGAAAAGACGTTAGATTGAAGAAACAACACACACACACACACACACACACACACACACACATTCCCACCTATCCATACAGTTATTATTTGCCATGATTGTGATTTCAGTAGGAAATAGGGCAAAGAAGAGAAATACAGAAATAAATAGTAGAGGAATGAAGAATCAAGTATTAAAAAAAAAAAAAAAAAAACAACAACACAACAAAAAAGAGCTACTTGCCTGAAACCGGTTTCTGGTCATGAAGAACTGAAGACTGGAACTTTGTACAGCTGAAATTGACACAGTTGACTTTCAGAGCAGGATTCCCAGTGAAAACAACAGCAAGGTTGAAGGGCTGTGCACCTCTTTCTCGCCATTCTTTGATCAGCAGTTGCTGACCACGCCCCATGCCTCACCCCCGGCCGCTTCCATGGGACCCTCACTGTCATCCTGAGCCCATACCACGTCCACGACCACGTCCCATCATAACAGGAGGGGGTGCAGTGCTCATTGATGGCACGGGTTCGGCTATTTCCACTTCGTCACCCACGCTAACGGCGCTTTCTTTACTGCTGTCTTGTGGAAAGAACAATGAAGCCACATCATCGCCAGCACGTATCTCCGATAAAAGTGGATGGTGCTGATTCCCATCCGTCACCTCCCTATCGCTAGTATCGGGATCCGATCCTCAAAGGTCTTCTTCACTATCTTTATCATTTAGAATGTCATCTAAAACATCAAGCGCAGTGTAACGCTTGAAAACGGGACACATCGACGAAGTGCTAAGTTGAGCTGCCATCTTGAATATGTTTATCAGCTTAGCTGTTACCTCTCAACTCGCAATTTGCAGATCATGTGGTCAGTTGGCCGGTCACTTGAAGGGAAAGGGGCTGTACCTTGACATCAGTAGGAGAGGTGGGAAACATTTTACAGGGTTGTCTCCCAAGTAGGTTTTTCTGCTTTCCGTGATGAAGTTACTACAAGGCGTACTCATATACAGGTGTAGCGATTTTTGGTTTTCACTACGAGCAGCACTCGTTCCAGGCAGAGAACGGGTTAATGTAATGTTATATGTGTGTTGTATTCAGGGTGTGGGAAAAGAGACAGCTGTAATTATCTCCGTGAACATGTGTAACTTACTATAATGTGATATGTGTACAGGGCATGGTAGCAGACAGCTGTAAAATTATTTCTGTGAACAAGTGTTACTTACTATAATGTGATGTGTGTGTGTGCAGGGCGTGGGGGCAGTGACGGCTGTAAGATCCCCATGAAGATTGACTTCCTGCAGGGCCTGGGAGTGGGCAAGGTGGAGTGTGGCTCACAGTTCTCTGTTGCTCTCACCAAGTCCGGGGCTGTCTACACCTGGTCAGTGTCTGTTCTTGACAAGTTTCACTTAACTGCCATCCCAACTTCAGTGCTTTTTCTCATTCTTGCATATCCAAAAATGCCTTATTCCCACGTGATGTGGAACATCGCCATAATATCAGGATAAAAACAAACATAAGAGCAGGGACCTAACTTCACCTCAGTTCCCAAATGCGCCAGTCAGAGTGATCGCCCTATCAGAGTTGACAACATAGGGGCTCTTAAAACAAGTTCAGCCTTCTTTTCTTTGTCTCAGCTCTGATTGTGTCAGCTTCATTCTTGTTTATTACTTCATTCTTGTTTATTATGGATTCCTACAGACAACCATATAAATTGTCTTACTCTTCTGAGAGGGAAGTTTCTCATTCTTTGGCTACTCAGCAGGAAAATTCTCTAAAATTGCATTGTATTGCATCTTCATTGCAACAGCAGTCAGTCTCCTCATGTGTTTGCTTTGACATCTCCCAAGTCGGCTTCGAAGTCTGCTATTTCTATGGCCTCTCATTTTTGCTCTTTTCTTAATGATTCATTTGAGACCTATGTCTCTAAACTGTTCCCCATTTGTATCTTGCAGCTCAGGGCACATGAAGTCGGGGGCTGTGTCTGCCAGTCTCGCCATCTGGTGGAATATTGTGGTTGCTGACATTTATCATTCATCAGGCTGGAAGATGATGACCACCTTTGGCAGGTTCTACCTCAGAGACATGGCTAAGGACATGGAGGCACTAGACTGCTTGGGCAGGGTAGTTGTGGTGGGCAAGGCCACTTTCCCCAAGTTAGCTTGATTTCTAATCTTTGGCTTTGTGAGTTGAGCTTTACAGTTGATACATTGATAAACAGTATTAATGGTATGCTCAAGTAAAAAGAAAAAAAAGAAAAATTCTTTTTGGATTGAAAAACAACTATCTCTTCGTTGCTATAAAGTCAGATAGCCTTCATTTTGGAACCTGCCAAAGTTCACTAAGACAATGGTAGCCAAAGGCCTCTGGGCTGTGTGAAGTAGAAGAAACATTCACAGTTTATTGTTTAAAAGCCATGATTCAAGTGCTCTGGCTCACTCAGGACTTACTCCAGCAGGACCCCACCACTCGGCAAGGCCTTTATGAGTGTGTGGTCCACGTAGCCTTAAATGTGCCTGGTTAGTTTTAATGCTTGTTGCATTAAAAAAAAAAGGAAAAAAATTTAAACACGGAATGCTCATGTCGTCCTCAGTGGGAGCGGACCCACCGGCAGGCCTGCTTTGGCTGCTGCTTCTGGTGCTTCTGTCTGACAAGGAAGAAGGGCACACAGAATGCAGGTTGCAAGAAGTAAAGAGAAAAAAGAATCAAAAACTAAACAAAACAAGCAAAACAAAAACAAACAATTGCCTTTGTTCCCCTCTGTGTTTTTTTCAGTTGGACGAACACTGTGCCAGTTGAGTGCATTGTTGCTATCACATCCCTGATTATGGTTTTGTGATGATTTGTTTTGGGACATGCCCCTTGTTGGAAAGCTCTGCATATTGTATCCCTGTCTATCCCACACACTTAGTATTTTCATGATAACTGTGAATGTGGGACGCATCCTTAACTCACTCCATTTCATGTCTCTGAAAATCCGGGGTTTGTATAGGGTAGGGAAAAAATCTCACAATTATAGATAAGCAGACAGACACTTGAAATAATGTGAGTGGATACAATACATATTAGTCTGTATCTGAAAAAAAAAAAAAAGTAATTCACCTACCATCTTGGTGGTTAAATTGGTCTCCAATTTTTTTCCTTTTTTTCAGTACTTTTGCATCAGCACGTGGACAGGTTTTTTGTCCTGCCACCTCGGCACAGCAACATGACCTCCAGCTATATACACAAAAATGATCATATGGGTTTTTCTTTTCTTTTTCTTATGTATCTGTGTATCCCATTGTTTGTAATAAAATTCATGTGTATGGATGCGTAGTTTGGTGCTTTTACAAGCTATAAAGTAGAACCAACCTGGATTTTTTTATGTAATACCAGCACCCTAATAAATTAATTACCTAAATTACTTTATATTTAACAGTTTATTCTATAAATGCACAAATTAGGGATTTTTGCACAATGAATATCTGCAAAAAATATGCCTGGAACACAACATACCCATGCACAGAATTACAAAACATGAGCATGTGTAGCTGTTCTCTCTCAACACACACACACACACACACACACACACACACACAGAGTAATGCACAAATACTCAGTACATTTATATCACTCGCTCCCTTTGTTTATCCCTGCGTTCCACACACACACCCACCCCCCCCATTCCCCTCTCTCCCCCTTGTCTGCTGATACATGAATAGATCACTGCAAAAAATATGCACTCACTTAGTGTGTAAAACATACATGAAACATTTACACATTTGCACAATTTATGTAGTTATAATTTCTCTTTACCCACCTCTGCGGAATGCATGGACAACTCAAAGAACTGCAAAGGCTGAGCAAGTGTTGACTAGCCAGTTGTTCGATAAACCTGGTGTGCCTGTGAACAGATGATGGAGAGGAAAGAAATCAAAATTATCAGTGCAATTGTCAGTGAAAACAGCCCCTAAATCATCGACTTCTTCCCCCATTTCAGCGTCAGTATCCGAATCAAACACTTGTTATTGAGGCCCGTGTGCTGGCACAGTTTCGCCTGCTTCTTCACCACAATCACCACCCACATCAGTGTTGGAATCCACGTCTGTCTCCCCACTATAGGGTTCGAAACCCTCATCAGAAGAATCGCTGATGTCTTCTTCTACCCTTGACCCTTCAGTCTGGATCATTTCCAGTGCATCTTCAACGCTAACTAACAATTCACCAGCCCTACTGTGTCGAACACTTTGTCGCGATGCCATCTTTTCAATCACGGAGCAGAGCAGACCAACAGTACTGTCTGATGTTGTCGGCTAGCAAGCGAGCCATGCTACACACACTGCTCAAGTGAATGAAATGTTGGAAAGGGGATAAATAAGGAACCATCTCCGTTCTTGAGTTTCATACCCAATATTTCACTCGGACAGTGCAAATTTTCAAAATCCGAATCTGTGTAAGCGAACGTACAACGTCGTACAACGTCCGCATTTGCAGACATTGATAGCGAATAAGTTAAAGGAATGGCTCTGTAGTCCTAATCTCATTAAATTTAACTTTTTAACTTATGTTCGGACATATCATGGCTGCAACTGGTTTGGACCATGCAAATTGACGCATAATTTTTGTGCCCGTATACCCAGTAGCGTCTGGTGCTTTTAACTTTTTGGTGACAAATTGTTTAAGAAGAAAGTAGTGGCCTAGGTTACCACATTGATTTGAAGTCGTTGTGAATGCTCTTTGCTCTTCTGCTATATTTTTGTGTGTTTCAGTGTATATAACTCCATTCCTACTAGACGCCAGTTCAAAACCTGTCTACGCTAGGTTGACTCAGGATTTTCTCTTCCTGAACCTGACAGTTTTTTTTCTTGATATCCATGGTATAAGGGAGAACGGGGACAATCTTTTGACCTCCAGGAACTCATAAACCTTTTGGTATTGACTCTGAATGCTGGAATGAGTTTAAGGGCTTCCTGGTGATTTCCCACCATCCTTTTCGATATTCTGGCATTTGTTTGGACAGGCAAGTATGAAGAAAAAGATTTTTCCTACTAAAACTAGTACATGTATTATAATACACTTGCCTGTGCAAACAGCTATAACTCCCTCCCTCCTCCCCGCAGTTGGGAAAAGGAAGGAAACTGATTCATTTGGGGAGTAAAGTGAGTATGCTTCACTCAAGGAAGAGCACTATCACATATTTCTGTAGGTTGAGTGGCATGGGCTTTCCGCTCTCCACGTGGTTCTTTCTTTTGAGGGAATTTCTGATGCTCCACCTTGTAAGAGATAAGGCATTTGTTTGGACAGGTAAGTGTATCATAAAACTAGTTTTAGTAGGAAATATCCTTTTTCATGGTCCTCTGCCTTTATTTATTCAAAACTTTGCAGTTGATCGGCTGTTCCAAGCCCTTATTGGTACCAAGCTGTCTGACGTCCATGGGCAGGATTTAGGTGTAACTCAAGGAGCATTCTTTCTCCTGCTCTGTTCAGTGTCAAAATTAACGACATTGTCAGTTTGAACAGTAAACCAAGGTTCCAAATCCTCTCAATTTGTTGATGACTTCATACTCTTAGGCAGTTAAAGCCTCTTATGCCAGTGTACAACGTCGACTCCAGCTTTGTGTGGATAGTATTCAACAGTGGGCCGAGGAAAACGGGTTTACCTTTTCAAACACCAAAACACAGTGTATCCATTTTCACAATTTTCGTCAGTTTTTTTGCCGATCCTGAAATTGGCGTGGACAAATCCACCATTCCAGCTGTGAAAGAAGCCAAATTTTGGGAATTATTTTTTATCAAAACTGAAATTTAAAAGTAAAATCCAACACTTAAAAACTGCTTGTCAGAAAGCACTGAATATCTGGGAATTGTGGTGCACACAGATTAGGGTGCTGATAAGAAAACTCTTCACAGGCTCTGATCTGCTCCAAACTGGACTACAAGTGTGTAGTCTACAGCTCGGCCAGGTCTTCCCTACTTGAAACGTCTTAATCACATCCACCATCAAGGGTTTCGACTCTGTTTGGGTGCATTCCGCACCACCCCTGTTTATAGCCTGTATGCTAAGACAGGAGAACCATCCCTCTTGAATTGTAGGCTGAAACTTTCCTTAAACTACTGTTTGAAACTAACTTCTTAATCCTCAAACCCTGCATATGACTGTGTTTTTGACCCCAAGTTTCAAAAGAAAGTCGGTGACAACACCAGTTCCATCACACCCTTGGGAATTTGTGTTTTTTCCCCATTGGAACAATGCAATATATACCTTGGAGTGGTGTGTGATTTATCCTGTTTCCTGATGATCCACCATGGACTTTCATTACTCCCGAGATCCGGTTTTGATTGTTGTTGTTGTTGTCTCATTTGTCATGTCTTTAGATGGATTCCTCCGTCTCCTCGACAAAGGTGGGTAGTACGTCGCAGGTCCTCCAGTCCTCCGTAGAGCTTTCAGGCCACTGGTATTGGTCGGGCCAGGTTGCAAAGTCGAAAGTGCTTGGTGGAGCGGGCAGGACTGCCATTCCAACTTCCTCAAACAAACCCCAAATGCCAAAGACACCCTGGACAAATTCTGACTGCCAACAAATCTCAAAAGTACGAAAACGGGCTCATAGTCGGGTATACCAACGGCCTTCTGGTCCAAACGCCCGAGCCCATCAGAAACTCCGTGCTGAGCTTCGAGACATACTTTCAGAATCAGTAAAAGTCAGTCTTGGAGAAACTTCTGCTCCGGGCTGACATCTAAAACTTCAGAGAAAAAAGCATTTTGGAACATCATCAGAAAAATCAAAGGGAAGAACACGAAACTTCAAAGCGTTTTGGAACATCATCAGAAAAATCAAAGGGAACACCTCCATTCATCACCTGAAACTTGCTGATGCTCTGATCACTGACAAACAAGCTGTTGCCAGTCTGTTGGCTTCCACCATCCAACAGAACTCCTCATCTTCAAATAAATCTGCAGCTTTTTTAAGAAACAAGCAAATAAGAGAGAAATCTTCATACAATTTCACATCAGACAACTCTGAAGTTTACAATTTTTCTTTTTCGATCAATGAACTAAAATCAGCTTTGCAAACCTGCAATGATTCTGCCCCTGGTCTGGATGACATTCATTATCAGGTATTGAAACACCTTCCGGAAAACTGTCTCCAGACCCTTCTTAAAGTCTATAACCATATCTGGACCACAGGGTGCTTTCAGCCCTCCTGGCGGAAAGCCCTGATCATTCCAATCTAAAAAACCTGGAAAGGACCCTGCCAACCCATCAAACTATCGCCCAGTAGCTCTGACCAGCTGTCCTCTGTAAGCTGATGGAAAAGATGGTCAACTCCTGTCTGATGTGGAAGCTGGAAACCGATGACCCTTTGGCCAGTGAACAGTGCGGGTTCCGCAAGTACCATTCAACAGTTGACCATTTTTAGTCCGTCTAGAAACCACCATCCGCAACGCCTTTGTCAATAAGCAGCATGTGGTCGCTATCTTTTTCGACCTAGAAAAAGCGTATGACACCACGTGGAAATAAGGAATTCTTATGAATTTGCAAAAATTGGTTTTCGTGGGTCTGCCTTGTTTATCAAGTAAACTTTCTGGCTGATCGACAGTTCCAGGTGCGTGTTGGCAAACTCTCTGACATTCATATCTGGACCACAGGGTGTACCTCAGGGGAGCATCCTTTCTCCTGCCCTTTTCAGCATTCCATCAACAAAAATTGTGAAATCGGTAGGCCAGGGCTCTGAGTCCTCAAACTTGACGCCCTTCGCGCTGTACGCAGCTGCCTCTGTAAGCCAGCGCACAAGATGGTCAACTCCTGTCTGTCAACAAGCTGGAAAACGGTGGGCCGAGGCCAAAACAGGTTTACCTTTTCACGTACAACCAACCCAGTGACCAGTTTTCGTCGTCATTTAGTCCGTCCTGAACCACCATCCGCAACGCCTTTGTCAATAAGCAGCATGTGGTCGCTATCTTTTTCGACCTAGAAAAAGCGTATGACACCACGTGGAAATAAGGAATTCTTATGATGGATTTGCATAAACTTGGTTTTCGTGGTTATCTGCCTCTGTTTATCGAAAACTTTCTGGCTGATCGACAGTTCCAGGTGCGTGTTGGCACCATACTCTCTGACATCATGGGCTGGAGTTTGGGTGTACCTCAGGGAGCATCCTTTCTCCTGCCCTTTTCAGCATTAAAATCAACGAAATTGTGAAATCGGTAGGCCAGGGCTCTGAGTGCTCTCTGTTTGTTGACGACTTCGCGCTGTACGCAGTTGGAGCTTCTTACACCAGCGTACAGCGTCGACTCCCATTTTGTGTCAACAAGATCCAACAGTGGGCCGAGGAAAACCAATTTACCATTATTCCCAGACGTACCCAACCCGGGCCCGTAGGAAAAAACGGGTTTACCTTTTCAAGTACAAAAACCAGTCAATCCATTTTTTCGTCAGTTTTTTTGCTGATGCTGAAATTCTTCTGGATAAGTCCACCATTCCATATGTTAAGGAAGCTAGATTTCCAGGGGTTATTTTTTTATCAAAAACTCAACTTTCTCAGCCACATTAAAAACCTCAAAACCTCTTGCCAGAAAGCTCTGAATATCGTATAGGTCGTAGCACACACTGACTGGGGCGCTGATAAGAAAATTCTGCTGTACCTCTACAGAGCTTGGTCCATTCCAAACCGGACTGTAGTTGTGCTGTGTACAGCTTTGCAAGACTGTCTTACCTCACACTCTTGGACCCTATCCACCATCAAGGGCTTCGTCTCTATCTTGGAGCATTCCGCACCCACCCCTGTGTGCAGCCTGTACACAGAGGCAGGTGAACCCTCACTGTCCAACCGCAAGCTGAAACTATCTTTGAACTACTATATCAGACTGTTGTCTGAACCGGAAAACCCTGCCTATGACTGTGTCTTTGACCCTCAGTTCCAAAGCAAATTCGAAAGCAACCCTGACTGTATTTCGCCGTTTGGCCTTCGCATGCAGCCTCACGCGCGGAATGCAGGTCTAGACCTAGGAGTTGTGTCTGATTTTTCCAAGTTTCCAGATGAGCCTCTGTGGACCTTTTTCACACCAGAGATTCGTTTTGATCTTGCAGCTTTTCGCAAAGAGTCTACCAGCTCTCTGGCATACAAGGCATTGTATGCTGACCTCTGTTCTAAACTCCCATCCTATCAGAAAATGTTCACTGACGGTTCCAAGTCTGAAGATGGAGTGGCATGTGCAGCCTATTGCCCTGGTGCTCCTTCTCAAATACTGTTAGAACATATTCGTTCAGATGCTTCTGCTTACTCTGCTGAACTTACAGCTCTGGTTCTGGCACTGAGGATAATCTCACAATCTACGAAGAGGGACTTTCTGGTTTGGTCGGATCACTGTCAGCTTTGGAGGCCATAGCTGGCTGCAACCTTCAGCATCCAGAACTTTTACACTTCTTTGAACTTTTTACCAAGTTGAAAGCAGATGGTTACAACATTATTCTGGCTTGGGTTCCTGGTCATGTTGGCATCAGAGGGAATGAAATGGTTGATCGTTTGGCCAAGAATGCCACAAGAGAGAAAACTGTCGAACATATACATCCCCTGCTTAGATCTGAAACCCAAAATGCCAGTTATGTCAGAGACCTCTGGCAGGAGGATTGGAATACACAGACGGATAACAAACTCTTTCAGATCCGTCCAAACCTTAAGGAGTTCCTCTCATCTATGTCTGGTGGTCGTAGGGAGGAGATAGTTCTGTGCCGGCTGCACACTGGCCATTCGTATTTTACCCATTCCTACCTTTTAAAGAGTGAAGAAGCTCTGTGGTGCGTTCCATGTCATGTGCCACTCACAGTGAACATGTTCTTTTGGAGTGTTGGGACTTGCACGATGTGAGACACAAACATTTTACCGCATAGTCTATGAAAATCCTGTTCAGAGATGTCCCACCTAGCATGATCTTTGGGTTTTTGAGAGAGATTAACATTTTTCATCTGATTTTAAGATTTTACGGAAGAAAGATTTTTAACGAAGTTTCTGGTGCGTTTCTAGAAGATATCATTTAAAGAGATGTGTGAGAGTTTTTTTGTTTTTTTTTTTAAATGACTGGTGAGTTGATTTTAACGTGGTGACAGTCCTGATGTGGCACTTTGCAGTCGGCTGGGCTATAAGCAATATTATCTTATCTCACGAAAGGAGGGAGACGGAATTGGCTCGTCACTCTCTGATTCGGCCCTACTTGCGCCGGTATGGCTCAGTTCGAAGTTCTACCCCTCTTTAGCATCGAGATCAACAACATTGTCAAAGTCAGTTCAACAGGGTTCAGACTGCTCATTGTTTGTGGATGATTTTTGCTGTCTATGCAACTGGAAGCTTGTACCCAAGTGTCCAGCGCAGGCTCCAGCTTTGTGTGGATAAAATTCATCATTGGGGGCGGATGAAAACAGCTTCTCTTTTTCTCCTACGAAGACACAGTGCATTCACTTCCATAATTTTTGTCAGTTTTTTGCAGATCCTGAAATTCAAATAAGGAAATCTCCCATTCCAGCTGTCAAAGAGGCCAAATTCCTAGGAGTTATTTTTGACCAAAAGCTCAACTTTCTCAGCCACATTAAAAACCTCAAAACTTTTTGCCTGAAAGCTCTGAATATTCTATGGGTCATAGCACACACTGACTGGGGCACTGAAGAAAACTTTGCTGCACCTCTGCAGAGCCTTGGTCCATTCCAAACTGGACTATGGTTGTGCTGTGTACGGCTCAGCAAGACCGTCTTACCTAAAACTCTTAGACCCTATCCACCATCAAGGGCTTTGTCTCTGTCTTGGAGCATTCCACACTACCCCTGTGTACAGCCTGTACGCAGAGGCAGGTGAACCCTCACTGTCCAACCGCAGGCTGAAACTGCCTTTGAACTACTATATCAGACTGTTCTCTGAACCGGGAAAACTCTGCCTATGACTGTCTCTTTGACCCTCAGTTCCAAAGCAAATTCGAAACAACCCTGACTGTATTCCGCTGTTTGGTCTTCGTATGCAGCCTCACACGCAGAATGCAGGTCTAGACCTAGGAGTTGTGTCCGATTTTCCAAAGTTTCCAGATGAGCCTCTGTGGGACCTTTTTCACACCAGAGATTTGTTTTGATCTTGCAGCTTTTCGCAAAGAGTCCACCAGCTCTCTGGCATACAAGGCATTGTATGCTGACCTCTGTTCGAAATTCCCATCCTATCAGAAAATGTTCACTGACGGTTCCAAGTCTGAAGATGGAGTGGCCTGTGCAGCCTATTGCCCTGGTGCTTCTTCTCAAACATTGTTGGAACATATTCCTTCAGAAGCTTCTGTTTATTCTGCTGAACTTGCAGCTCTGGTTCTGGCATTGAAGATAAGCTCTCAATCAGCAAAGGAGGACTTTCTGGCTTTCCCGGTCATGTTGGCATCGGTGGGAATGAAATGGTTGATCGTTTGGCCAAGAATGCCACAAGAGAGAAACTGTCAAACATATCTGTCCCCTGCTTAGATCTGAAACCAAAAATTAATGATTATGTCAGAGACCTCTGGCAGGAGGATTGGAATACACAGATGGATAACAAACTCTTTCAGATCCATCCAAACCTAAAGGAGTTCCTCTCATCTACGTCTGGTGGTCGTAAAGAAGAAACCATTCTATGCCGGCTGCACACTGGCCATTCGTATTTTACCCATTCGTACCTTTTAAAGAGTGAAGAAGCTCCATGGTGCATTCCATGTCATGTGCCACTCATGATGAAAACATATTCTTTTAGAATGTTGGGACTTGCACGATGTGAGACACAAACATTTTACAGCAGATTCCATGAAAACCTTGTTCAGAGATGTTCCGCCTGATGCAATCTTTGAGTTCTTGAAAGAGATTAACTTTTTCATTGGATCCGAGGTTTTACAGTGGAAAGGTTTTTTTTAAACAAATTTTGGATGGGTTTTTAGAAGATGTATTTTAAAGAATTGTGTGAGTGAATGACTTGTGAGTTGATTTTAACGTGGTGACAGCCCTGATATGGCCCTTATCGGTCGGCTGGGCTATAAGCAACATTATCTCTTATCTAGTAATTGCACAGTTGGTGAGCCAGCCAGCTGTAGAGTGGAGTGCTAAGCTAAGAGCACTTTCCCTCCAACAATGGTGTCTGTGTGTCAACTGGCTCTGACAGCTTTGACACAAAATTACCACAGGCATGAATCTTTACAGAACAGCAGAACTGAGATCACCATGAAGTTAAGATCTATGTGTCAAGACTGAAAAGAGGCTTTTGGCCATGGAAAATGAAACAAAAAAGCATTGAGTTCTGTAATGGGCTGGTAGCTTAGCACACTTTCATTGATGTTGTTGAATGGAGTAAACAAAACGTTAGTTTGCATAGTGTTTGACATGAAACAGTAGACTTAACAAAACAGGGACCATGATAAAAGATGCCCATTTCTGTTTTTGTAATATTTTTGTTCTTTTCTTTTTCTGTGTGCAAGGTTCCCCTCCCCTTTATAGTTCCACATTAAGCAGTGCTTTGTATCATGTTAGTGGTTAAGTGTATGATTTCCCATTTTGTTGGCATTGATTTCTACAGGGGAAAAGGCGACTATCATCGGCTGGGTCATGGTACCGATGATCATGTGCGGCGGCCTCGGCGAGTGTCAGCTCTGCAGGGGAAAAAAAGTGATAGACGTGGCATGTGGCTCTCTGCATTGTGTGGCCTGTACTGATGCAGGTAATGTCTCTCACCCTGAACCTGATGGCATAGTTTATGTTGCAAGCAATGAGCTGATGCAGGTTATCTCTCTCACCTTGAATTTGATGGGATAGTTCAAGTGAACATATAATTAAAAATGTTCAGATGCAGAAACTCATCTCCCTTGAAAGTTGATTAGTGCGTTGGCAGTCTCTTATATAAGCTTTATCATCTTAACTGTAATGGGGGTATTCTAGTGTGCATACTGCTAACATTATACAGACTTGGGTAATCTGCTATTCCTTGATTGCTGAAGTCAACTAAAAGCAGATGAGAGTGCTTAGATAGAAAAGCCAGTCACTGAAGTAGTGTTTGAAAGTATATCTGGTCCAGCTGACAGCTGAATAAAGGGATGCTGTGCCATTTGGAGAGGATGTCATACACAGTATGCTTGACAAGCTGATCCATCTGCTACTCGCTAAGGGTCTGGTCTGTTTTTCCTCTTCTCATCAAAAAATATATTACATACCCTCGCTGATGATCTGATTTTTTTCCCCATCCTCAAGGATGTGACAGACCTCACTAATGACCTGATCTGTCTGTTTTATCTCATCACAAGGATGTGACAGATCTCACTGATGACCTGATCTTCTGTTTCATCCCATCACAGGGATGTGACAGTCTTTTACCAGACCTAATCTGTCTGCCCATCCCATTACAAGGATTCTACAGTCTGATGACCTGATCTGTCGTGTTTCATCCCATCATAAGGATGTTACAGTCTTTTACTGGACGTGATCTGTCAACTCCAACTAAACACAAGGTTATGTCAAACTTTCACATGAAGTGTGGTTTGGCCAGCAGTGTAAGTCTTTTTTTTTTTTTTTTTTTTGTAAAGGAGGAATTTTGCTACTTAAAGTAGATTTATGAAATACTTTCCATGCAAGTGCCTTATTCCACTTTGCGTGGAAAAAACACTGTATCATAGGATTCCCCCCCTCCCCCCCCCCCCCCCATCCCCCCCCCCTCCCCCCACCCCCCAAAAAAATTAGATCAGGAAGCTAATCTCACCTCCATACATAATTAGTCAGGAAGAGTTATCACCCCTATTGAGTTCACTTCATCAAAACATTTTCCCCTCCGGGGTTGCAATCTTGCTGTGGTCGGAGGGCTTGCGTGGTCCAGTGATCTTTTAGGCTTTGCTGACAGGGGCATCAATACAATCAAGATGGTTAGTTGTTTGTGAGCGCTTCTAGGCCTGTATAGCCAAGTTGCTGACTGGCCTAAGCATTACATGGTAGGAATTGATGCCCCTGGTAGGGTCTCCCATGTCAGAAAGGTTAGGAGTGAGGGCCCAGACAAATAGTAACCCACCTTTTCCTATTCTATCTTCTGCCTTTCTTAATGGATCTTTTCTTTCTTCGTCTCCCTTTCAAGCCTTCTGTTCCACACTCTTTTTTTCTCTGATACTTGAGTCACTGCCATAAGCAGCGGGGTAGCCCAAGTTACAGTTACCTGGCAAGGGGCTGAGTGGCTGATCCCAGTTCAGTCGCTAAGGTGCACTGTCTGGTTTTCAAGCGGGACGGTACCAGGCTCACCATACTATGGCCATCCATTGTCCCTTCCCCAGCATGGCAGCTCTCCTGGGGTGACCGTTTATCTTGCTGCCAGTATTTAAAACCTTCATGGCCTCATAAACACAAAAACAGGAGAGAGAAGAAAACTGGGTTCTGACCCTTCCAGGGACACAGACTCAGATTCAGATGCAGAAGTCCGGAAGACAATAGGCACTTGGCCTCTTGGCTGATTATCCAGTCGGCGGATAGCGAATGACCTATTACAAAGTTGAGTCCCTTTGCTGTTGCAAAGGGGCTAAAAGGTCTTGCAGGTGCAGAGCCAAAATCAGTGAAGGGGTTGAGGGATGGTTCCTTGCTGATGCAGGTTGACCGAAAAGTCCACTCAGAGAACTTATTGTGATCAGAAAGTCTGGTAAATTAGCCGATCAAGGTGTCCCCTCACAAAAGTCTCAACTCCTCGAAAGGTGTCATCCGTTGCCGAGAGTTGTTTGGGATATCTGAGGGAGAGATAAAGGCAGAGTTGGCTGATCAAGGAGTGGTAGAAGTCAGGAGGGCGACTTTCCGAAAAGGTGCAGAAAGAAAACCAACTAACACTCTGTTCCTCACCTTTGCGAAAACCAACTCTTCCAGAGTCTATAAAGGTGGGTACCTGAGAGTGAACGTAGCCCTGTATGTGCCATCCCCACTGAGATGTTTCAGATGCCAACGATTTGGACTTGTCAAGGACAAATGCCCGGGAGAGGAGGTGTGTGCCACCTGCAGCAAAGCAGTTCATGATGGTGGATGCAAGTCCGTGAAATATGTGAACTGTGATGGTGACCACCCTTCTTTTTCAAGAGGCTGCCCTGTTGGCAAGTTGAAAGCGAAATCCAACACGTTAAAACAGAAAAAAAGATTTCATTCTTCAAAGCCAAAAAGTTGGTGCAGGAGCAGAAGGGAACCCCACACCTTTTCTCGACAGTGGTTAAAAAATCACTTAGAGTACCTCAGGTAGAAGTAGACGTTCAGACAGACCCATGTGGTATTGAATCACTGAAATGTCTTCCCTCTTCAAAAACATCGCAAGAGAAAACGGCCGTTGGTGGGGGGCCTTAAACCCACCAAAGGATACACTTCCAGTGCATCCACTAAGCCAGCAGCTGTGCGGGCTTGCCAGCAAGGGGGTCGCCCTGAGACGGCCCCCAAGCTGAGACCACCTCCCAAGGGAGGAGCCCTGACAGAGGCTTCAGGCAGGGTGGCATTGGTGGAGTGCAGAGGAAAGCCTCCACCAATGCCATCAAGACCATTGAGCTCTTCCCCTCCAGGGAAGAAGAAACCTCAGATTCCACCAGACAGGCTTAAGAAGGTGGAGCTCAAACTGCAAATGCATTTGACACTCTATATGACAAAGAGGAAGAGGACATAGACATGGATGACTAAAATCCTCATCCACAATGGATACAGTCTTGCAATGGAATATCAGGGGACTGTCGTCCAATTATGAAGAATTGCAGCTGTTGTGCCGTGAGGCTAGGCCCATGCTAGTTTCACTGCAAGAAACTTCTCAAGTCTGAAAAACTTTTTCACTTTCTGGCTACAGCTTTCTAAATCTACCTGCACAATCTGTTGAACTCAGGCAGTGGCAGCTCGGGTTACTCTCCACAAAACAATTACTATCTGTAGCTTGTATCTGTCTCCAAATATCTGCGTCACCAAACGGGACCTCATTTCGCTCTTGGAGCAGCTTCCTCGACCCTTCCTGCTGTTGGGTGATCTGAATGGCCACTCTCCTCTATGGGGAAGTGAGAGATCTTCACCAAGGGGTCTGCTTTTAGAGGAAGTGTTTTCGGAGCTTGATTTGTATGTTTTGAATGGGAAATCGCCAGCTTACTTTCACTCTGCTAATGGCACCACATCTTGTCTGGATCTTTCTGTCTGTGACCCATCTTTGTTTTTGGATTTTGTTTGGGAGGTTGATGAGGACCTGCATGGTAGTGACCACTTTCCTGTGTTGCTTTGGTGTACGAATGCAGAGAGTGAGTCTTTAACAGAACGCCTCATTTCAACAAAGCAGATTGGGACCTCTTTGCCACTAAGTTTCTTATGGATCTGGAAGAGGACAAGATCCTGCAAAGTGAAGATCCGGCAGGAAGTCTTTCAGATTTCATACTGAATTGCGCAAAGTCAACCATCCAGACATCTTCCAAGAAGCCCGTAATGCCAAAAGTTCCTTGGTTCAACTCTGAATGCAAGGAAATTAACAAAACCCGCAAAAGAGCTCAAAGTCGGGTCTCTTGCAGACCTTCGATGCCTAACGTCCGAGCGCATCAGAAACTGAGGGCCAAATCCAAACACATATATAAGACCAGTAAACGATTATCTTGGAGACAGTTTTGCTCAAGTCTCACATCCAAAACATCGAAGAAAAAAGTGTGGAAAATCATCAAGAAAATTAAAGGGAAGAACACCTGCCCCACTGTGAACCATCTCAAGTTTTCTGAATCTTTAATAACAGAGAAAAAAGCAGTTGCTAATCTGCTTGCTTCAAACCATTGAAAAGTCTAACAAATCAGCCAGTTTTGTCAAAAACAAAGCCCTTAAAGAAAAAATCACCCCTGCAACTTTCGTCAGACAACATGGAAGACTACAATCTTCCTTTCACTTTAAACAAAACTGAAATCCGCCTTACTTTCTTGCAACGATTCCTCTCCAGGTATGATGAAATCCATTACAAACTTTGAAACATCTTCCACAAAAAGGTCTGAACATCCTGCTACATGTATACAACCGTGTATGGACTACTGGATCCTTTCTACCTTCTTGGCAAAAGCCCTCATCATTCCCATTCCCAAACATGAAAAGGACTATTCTAACCCATCAAACTACTGTCAGATAGCTTTGACCAGCTGTGTCTGTAAATTGATGGAGAAAATGATCAAAGCTAGACTCAATGTGGAAACTCGAAACCAATGGCCTTTTGGCGAAAGAACAGTGTGGTTTCCGCAAACATCGGACTACAGTGGACCATTTGATCCGTCTGGAATCTACGCTTCGAACGCCTTTCTGAACAAACAGGATGCAGTGGCAATTTTCTTCGACTTGGATAAGACCCACGATACCACCTGAAAGTCTGGGATACTTCATGATCTCCATGATCTTGGTTTTCAGGGTCACCTTCCACTTTTCATTCAAAAGTTTTGGCAGAACGACAGTTTCAGGTCCGGGTTGGCACCACTCTCTCTGATGTTCATGAGCAGGAGTTGGGTGTTCCACAAGGGAGCATAATGTCTCCTGCCCTCTTTAGCATCAAGATCAACAACATTGTCAAGTCAGTTTAACAGGGTTCAGACTGCTCATTGTTTGTGGATGATTTTTCCTGTCTATGCAACTGGAAGCCTGTACCAGAGTGTCCAGCACAGGCTCCAGCTTTGTGTGGATAAAATTCATCAGTGGGCGGATGAAAACGGCTTCACTTTTTTCTCCTACGAAGACACAGTGCATTCACTTCCATAATTTTCGTCAGTTTTTTTCCAGATCCTGAAGTCAAAATAGAGAAGTCTCCCATTCCAGCTGTCAAAGAGGCCAAATTCTTAGGAGTTTTTTTTGACCAAAAACTCAACTTTCTCAGCCACATTAAAAACCCCAAAACTTCTTGCCAGAAAGCTCTGAATATTCTGTGGGTCGTAGCACACACTGACTGGGGCACTGATAAGAAAACTTTGCTGCACCTCTGCAGAGCCTTGGTCCATTCCAAACTGGACTATGGTAGTGCTGTGTACGGCTCTGGAAGACTGTCTTATCTAAAACTTTTGGACCCAATTCACCATCAAGGGCTTCGTCTCTGTCTTGGAGCATTCCGCACCACCCCAGTGAACAGCCTGTACGCAGAGGCAGGTGAACCTTCACTGTCCAACCGCAAGCTGAAACTGTCTTTGAATTATGATAAAAGACTGTTCTCTGAACGGGAAAACCCTGCCTATAACTGTGTCTTTGACCCTCAGTTTCAAAGCAAATTCGAAAACAACCCTAACTGTATTCCGCTGTTTGGTCTTCGTATGCAGCCTCACACACGGAGTGCAGGTCTAGACCTAGGAGTTGTGTCCGATTTTTTCCAAGTTTCCAGATGAGCCTCCATGGACCTTTTTCCACACCAGAGATTCGTTTTGATCTTGCAGCTTTTCGCAAAGAATCCCACCAGCTCTCTGGCATGCAAGACACTGTATGCTGAGCTCTGTTCTAAACTCCCATCCTATCAGAAAATGTTCACTGACGGTTCCAAGTCTGAAGATGGAGTGGCCTGTGTAGCCTATTGCCCTGGTGCTCCTTCTCAGATTCTGTTAGAACATATTCCTTCAGATGCTTCTGCTTACTCTGCTGAACTTACAGCTCTGGTTCTGGCACTGAGGATAATCTCACAATCTAAGAAGAGGGACTTCCTGGTTCTGTCAGATTCGCTGTCAGCTTTGGAGGCCATAGCTGGCCGCAACCTTCAGCATCCCAAACTTTTGCACTTCTTTGAACTTTTAACCAAGTTGAAAGCAGAGGGTTACAACATTATTCTGGCTTGGGTTCCTGGTCATGTTGGCATAGAGGGAATGAAATGGTTGATTGTTTGGTCACGAATGCCACAAGAGAGAAAATGTCCAACATACATATTCCCTGCTCAGATCTGAAACCCAAAATTAATGATCATGTCAAAGACCTGGCAGGAGGATTGGAGTTCACAGACGGATAACACAAACTCTTTCAGATCCGTCCAAACCTAAAGGAGTTCCTCTCATCTACATCTGGTGGTCATAAAGAAGAAACAGTTCTGTGCCGGCTGCACACCAGCCATTCGTATTTTACCCATTCATACCTTTTAGAGAGTGAAGAAGCTCCGTGGTGCATTCCATGTCATGTGCCACTCACAATGAAACATGTTCTTTTAGAGTGTTGGGACTTGCATGTTGTGAGACACAAACATTTTACAGCAGATTTCATGAAAACCTTGGTCAGAGATGTTCCGCCTGACGCGATCTTTGCGTTCTTAACCCTCTTCAGTATGCACTTATCCGAGCTTAGTACACACCCGAAAACCATCGGCAAGATAGGTAACTCCGTAATTTTGAACATGGTTACTCAATTAAAAAAATGTTTTAAAGAGAGGAAAGGAAGAATGAAATGAAAATAATTTTTAAAATCCTACGAATATATATGTTGCTATATGTAAGTTTGAAGAATGTCACATGAGCCATTTACTCGGGGAAAAAAAAATCTTCTTTTCAGAACTTTCTTCCGAATCCTTTGCTCATCATACCTTGAAACCTCATCCCAGTCAAAATCTAGGTCACTCTAAGCTTCATCACCCAGCACTTTCATTTAGTCTTATGCTGTAAATTCTACAAATCGCAGTAGTATCTCCATCCACTAAATCTCATTATAGAACGGCAGAAATCAAGGTAAGCCATGGTCAAAAACCGCATTTCGACTTCAAAACTTTAAAAATTCGTAACTCGAGAACCACAGCACGCATCGACTCGAGGTGTTTTTTTTTTTTTGCAGACGGGTAGAAAATGGCTGCAGGAAGAAGGAAATCCGTTCTCGCGAGACTTCCTTTTCTACGAAAAACATGGCGGCGCCCATTGTTGCCACGTGTTTTTACCGGGCACTGGCAGGCGCTCAGCGTTTTGGCTGTGTGATTTTCGGTTGGGCGCTAGTGGGCGCCCGATTGACAAGAGGGTTAAAGAGTTAAACATTTTTCATCGGATCTGAAATTTTACAGTCGAAAGATTTTTAACAAAACTTTGGATGAGTTTTTAGACGATGTATTTTAAAGAATTGTGTGAATGAATGACTTGTGAGTTGATTTTTACGTGGTGACAGCCCTGATATGGCCCTTTGCGGTCGGCTGGGCTATAAGCAACATTATCTTATCTTATCTTATCAAAACTTTTCAAATAGCTCGGGTTTTCACACCTTTTCCCAGCAAAGCAGGGAGGTGGGTAGATGTCTTAGTGTTACGACAAGAATGTGTTTCATAAAATTACTGTTTTGAACTACAAATCTGTTGATGATACCTGTCCAAAAAAAATTCCAGAACATTGGAAAGGATGGTGGGAGCATGCTCATCAATGGAGGGAGACTCTGATCTCATATAAGAATATCCCTGTACAATTCCCCAAGCCTAGAAGTTGGAGTCAGTGGCCACTAAGAGCTTTGTGCAATGGTCTCCATGCTTGGTCTGTTGGTGAAAAGGCTTATTCCCTGCTCTCCCTCAAATAAGGGCACAAAGTGTAAAAAATAAGGGCATGTATTAAAAAGATTCTCAAGCTCAGCATCAGGAAAAGGAGGAGACCCCCTTCCTAGATGTATTAGGAAAATGAATACTGACAGTGCCACTTCAGATACCCTTCCATACTCATAGTGCCACCTCAAGGACCCTTTTGCAGTCAAATGTCACAAAAAACTAATGGTAACTTAAACAAAGTGCCAAGCAACATCGCAGAAAAAGTGCAAATAGCACATAGCAGAAAAAATGCAAATGGCATATAGTGAAAATGCTGTGTTAACAGTGAATCAAAACAGAAACGGCCAATGTGTGGCCACCTGGACAACTACTGTTCCCTCAAAAAACAGTGAAGTTCCTCCATATCTTCAGTCATGTCATCATAAAGGTAAAACATGCCAAAGGCTGTCTGAGACTCCCAGCCCGTTGCATGACAAATGTCAGCAACTGCAATTCTCCTCCAGAGGGCAGAACTAGCATAGGGAGCCTGGACTTAAATGTCTGTATATCTGCTCTGTGGAAAAGCAAGTGGTTTCTAGCCATATACATAAGCCAGGTGAATTATCTGTTTCAGTCAGGGTTATTGTCTGGGATTTATAGTAGTGTTTTCCCTGCTATGCCCTAGAAAAGAGCACTGGGAGCCTGAATGTTCCTGTGAAGGTACATCTTCAGCACTATGACTGGACAGTTAACCTGCTCCACCTTTGATCATCTTGGCCCAGGATGGGACAAAGAAATGGCCAGTGGAGGCATTGTCAATTTTTATTAATGGCTGCTCTTTGGGCTTTGCAGTTTCGGCTAAGAGAGAAAGGATTGTAGAGAGTCTGACTGAGCAACCATTGTGCCACTTCAGGGACCATGGGTCCCTGGAGAGGGCATGAACCTCACTCACTCTGTAGACAGAAGCGAAGGTAAATGAAAAATATATTTATATATGAGAGGTTCTTAACAGAGCAATCAGTGAATGGCTCAAAGTCACTAGAGGTCAGTTATTCCAGGACCAGTGATGAACTCCATTTGGGGCACCTGCTGGTTCCTACCATGTCTAAAGAGCAACGTGCAGCTGACTCTGAAAGGAAGGGATTATGATTATGTCAGGGTCACTTACCATGAGCCTAAAGGTTCTAGCTATGGCTGATCTGAACCCCCTTATAGCATTCACCTCTTTTTTATGAAAGTTCTCAAAAAGTCTTTAGTTTCAGCAGCCAAGGGAGAGAAATCCCTGCCCGACTGCCCCATTTGGCAAAGACCTTCCATTTGGTACAACACTTTCAAGACAGATAATGTTTGACCAACCATAGTGTTTTCCATGCATGAAGAGAGAAAGACCTTGCATGACAAGAGGTATCCTCTGATATGTAGCTGGCACAGAGAGTGAAGGACATGGGATCCTAGTGCCTTCTCCTCGACCTGGGCTGAGACAGCAATTCTGATTTCACAGACTGATAAGGAGTTTGATCCAGCTGTTATCTATTTTAGGGGGCGAATAAGCTACAATACTTCGCACTTCTCTCTAGAGACTTTGTTTAGCACTGCTGGATTTAGGGGAGAGGAAAAAAAAAACGGATGCAAACATCCTTCCCAAGAGATTGCCAGTGCATCCACAGCAAAAACTGAGGGGTCTAGAATAGGAGATATAAGACTGGTAGCTGGTTGTTCCACCTGGTGGCAAGTACGTTGATCTGAGAGGTTCCTATGACACTGCAGATCGACTTGAACATGGCCTTTTCAACATCTATTCCAGGGGGGAGAACTTGATCTGGAAAGAGAATCCACAAGAACATTCAGCTTGCCAGGGATGTGTCTCAGCAGGAAGATCTTCACAGACTGACAAGCAAAATTCCCAGTGTGTTCAAGGTCCTGGAGTAAGTCCCGCCTTGGTTCTGAAGTTGAGGCACCACAGTGGAGTTGTCTGTGCATACCGTAACAATCCTGCCTTTCAGAATCTGAGACCAGTTCCATGGAGCAAAGAAGAGGGTTCACAACTTGAGGACCTTTGTGATCTGTTATCTTTTGCTGTACTTCATGGACTATGAAAAGGCCTTTGACAGTGTAGATGGAGAGACACTATGGAAGCTACTGAGACACTATGAAATACCAGAAAAGATCATCTCTCTCATCCGGTGCACCTATCAGGATATGAACTGCAGGATGGCTCATGCAGGCCAGTTGTCAGATGGTTCTGAGGTGAAGACAGGAGTGTGCCAGGGATGTCTGTTTCACCTTTCCTCTTCCTCCTGGTCATCGACTGGATCATGAAGACCACACAACAGGCAGGAACAATGGAATACAGTGGACACTCTGGACTCAGCTAGATGACCTTGACTTTGCTGACGACCTGGCACTCCTCCCCCACAGTCACATGCAGATGCAGGACAAGAGACCGCCTTGAGACAACATCAGCAGGAACAGGGCTCAAGATAAACAAGAAGAAGACCAAGCTGATGAAGATCATCACCACCACAGGCAGCAGCCCAGTCACAGTCGGAGGCGAGCCTATCAGGGAAGTAAATTCTTTTGTCTACTTGGGAAGCATAGTTGACAAGCAGGGGTGCACCGACCGAGACATCATGGCCAGGATAGGCATGGCGCAAACAGCATTCATCATGCTAAAGAAAATCTGGGGCCTCAGGAGAAATCAGAAGGACAACAAAATTGCGTATTTTCCATTCAAACGTGAAGTCAGTTCTGCTCTACGGCTGCAAGACTTGGAGAATGACCAAGGCAATACAACAAAAAATTCAGACCTTCATCAACACCTGTCTGAGGCACATCTTCAAAATCAGATGGCCAGAGAAGATCAACAATGAAGATCTGTGGAAGCAAGCAGGACAGGAACCAGTAACCAAGCAGATTCTGGGGAGGAAGTGGGGCTGGATTGGACACACTCTCAGGAAGCCAGCATCCAGCGCCACATGCCAAGCCCTGACATGGAACCCGCAGGGGAAAAGGAAGAGAGGCCGACCTAGCAGCAGCTGGAGGTGAGACACTGAGGCAGAGATAAAGAGACAGGGGACCAACTGGACAGGCATTCAGCAAGCAGCCCAGAACCGAGTGCGATGGCAGAGTGTTGTCGATGGCCTATGCTCACCCTTGAGCTATGGGCCCAAGTAAGTAAGCAATCTTTTGCTGTGTGACCAGGTACCGCTGCTCTACAGGAAGAGGGGATAAAAGTGCCACCCCAAACCTGACTCATTCACATCTGCACAAATGGTGTGCAGTGACAGAGAGAGGAGTCCTGGACTTAAAGCTAGGTCAAACCAGAATTGAAGGATGGACATGAAAGCCTGGGTCATGGGTAACAGAATATCCCAACTGGTTGACAATAGGGCCCCCATATCGCTTGGAGCCCACTGAAGGAGCCAGAGGTAGAGATGACCCCCAGAGGGACCTGTAGCCACAGGGGCTTTCCAGTTGTTGTCTGGAATCTGTGTGATGACTCTTACTGAGACTGCAGATGGGACTGAGCAAAAAAACTGAATCTTTTCCACCCTGGTGTCTGGAAAGTGAAACAGATTTCAATCTGTGAAGAAATGCTTGCCTAGATCAACAAAGTTCAGAGAGGGGATTCTGTGAGACTTCTCTAGGTTCACTAGAAAGGCCAGAGAGGAGAGCATCTGGTTGAGAGTTGATAGATTCTTGGCAAGAACCTCTGGTCCTGGTTCTTTTGGAAAAGTCATCCAGATAGTAAGCTGAAATTGAATTAGTACTGTCTCATTACAGCTATTACGGTACCCATCATCCTGGTGAAGACAGACAAAACAGGAGCTTTGAACGAAAAGACCTTTCCCTGATACGCAGAAGGGAGGTACTTCTGAGAAGCCATGTGAATGTGGAAATGAGTGCCCAAAAGATCAAGGCTTACAACCCCATCTGTGGACTTCCTCCATGGTAAACTTTCTTGGAAAACATGCACGTTTAGCCTGCCGAGGTCAGTCATCGATCTCCACTTGCCATTTTTCTTGGAAAGAAGGACTAGAATAGCGAAAAATTATGTGAGACAAAGAAAAGGGATTTGTAATTGCACCACTGCAAAGAAAATCGGTCCAGTGATCTCTTAGGCTGTGCTGACAGGGGCATCAAATCCTGACTGGAAGGCTAGTTTGTTGTTAACGCTTCTAGGTCTGTATAGCCAAGCTGCTGATTGGCCTAAGCACAACGTGGTAGGAGTTGATGCCCCTGGTTGGGTCTCCTGTGTCAGACAGGTTATGGGTGAGGGCCCTGACAAATAGTAACCAGCCATTTCCCTATTCTGTCATGCTTTCTCAGTGGATCTTTTATATCTTCTTCTCCCCTTCAAGCCTTCTTTTCCACATTCTTCTTTTCTCTGTGGTCTTCTTAAGATCTGCCACATTTGCCATGCAGTGCAGTCTGTGATGGAGGGAAATAAGATCCCGATGTTTGAGAGGGCAGGTGCTCTTATCACATCTCTTTGGCTTGGACCTCTTCTAGACAGGAGGTACACTCTGGCCCAGGTGTATCAATCTGCATGGGGCTGAGTCGAGACAGGCAGTTCCTTGGCTGGCCAAGGTAGCACCTGCAGTACTCAGCTGTCTGTCTCAGGGAATTGAGCATGATTAGGGGGGATAGGGGTTGGTAGCTCCTGTTTGTCTTATATCTGTCCTGGAAGGGCTCAAGACAATGATTTCTGGCCTTTTTTTTCAGTGCTAAATTTGGTTGTAAATGTCCATCCTTTCAGAGGATGTTTATTCATATCTCCAAATCTGAAGAGGATGTAGCCTCTGCTGCTCACTCTCAGAGATGTTAAAAACACATTCCCACAGACAGCTCTATCCACATTGCTTAGCTCACAGTGTTGGTTCTAGCATTTCAACTGTTTCTAAAATCAAATGTAAAGACATTCCCTCTGTCTTCCTTTCTGCTTTGGAGGCCATTGGTGGCCTTGACCACAAGCATCTTCTGTTGAGAAAAAGATACACCTGATGGTGCGGGTAGGACTCCAGAGAAGTCCTCAACTGCCAAACAAACCAGCGGGGAGCAATCCTGCGCCACCCTTGGATGCCTGTGCTGTGTTCACTTAGGGTGCAGCCCGCAAAGGGTATTCCATTAGGACATCAAGGGACGTAACTGCTCCCTGGCAGATACCATTGTGTACTGGCCACAAGATGTGACATAACAGAACCTCCATAGGAGCATTCCTATGGGTGTGCCAGCCTAGCCCATCGGCAAAAAATGCCACCGTTAATGTGGCGCCCTCCGGAGGGAGAGCTCACTCATGCTGGCTCCATGACTAAGCAATTATTGTCGTCAGTAGGGGGCTTAGTAGGTGGTGTCCTGCGTATGTTAGATCAGAACAGGCACCACTGAACACCACCGAAGGGACTTGGCAGCAGTGCAGTGTCTCCTCCGGTGGGTTGCCTCTTGACGACTTAACATTGACTGCTCCCTGTGGATGGACGGTGCCGGGGCTGCGGTGGGGCTGACCGGGCTGTGGCTGTTGACGGGGCGTCGGAATGAGCGGCATGGGTGCACTGCCTCTGAGTGGCGCAGAGTTTGGGACAGCAAAAAAAAAAAAAAAAAAAAAAAAAGAAAATGCCAACATCAAGCAAATGCCTTATGCGTCCTGCTACCTCACTCATTGCTGTTCCACAGACAGTACAACTCCAGAGTTTTTGCCGTGAGGTCTTTGAAGAGAATTCCTGGTTACAGTCTTTTCTGCTGTCAACAGGACTTTTCCTATGGCAGTGGGTCTTTCCTTACCATCACTGGGCCTTTCACCAGAGTCAGCCAAAGGTAGACAAGAAAAAAAAAAAACACCTGAGGGTGCGGATGTGACTCTTAAATGTTAAAGATACATTCCCACAGACAGCTTCACCTGCATTGCTTAGCTCACAGTGTTGGTCCAGGCATTTCAACTGTTTCCAAAAGCATAATGTAAAGACTTCCACATTCTTTCTGACTTCCTTTCTGCTTTGGGGGCCATTGGCGTTTTGACCTCAAGCACCTTCAACAGATTTATTTGAACTATACACCTCTTCAAAGTCTGATGATTGCAACATAGCTTTTGCTTAGGTTCCCGTTCATGTGTGCATTCAAGGTAGTGAATCAACTAGCTAAGAATGTTACAAATGAAGAATAGAGTAGATACTCTATTCTTGATTTCTGTAAAGGGGAAAAGGAACTTGCAGACAGGTAACAAACTCTTCCAAAATCATCTAAACCTTAAAGAATTTTTTTCCTGTGCCACTGGCAGCCGACAAAGAAGAAATAATCTTGT
This sequence comes from Conus betulinus, assembly GCA_016801955.1. Taxonomy (NCBI): domain Eukaryota; kingdom Metazoa; phylum Mollusca; class Gastropoda; order Neogastropoda; family Conidae; genus Conus; species Conus betulinus. Next base: position 147,744 of record JADBJO010005223.1, read on the forward strand.
GCCATCTGCACACAGGCCATTCTATATTAGGTACGACTCTTTACAGAGCGTTGGGAATTAAATGATGTCAACCCCATGAAACCCTGTTCGGAGATGCCCCACCTGATGTGAAATTTTTAGCTTCTGGAAGGGAGAAACATTTTTCATCTAGGATTTTCATAGAAGAAGGATTTTAACCAAACTCCAGCAAGTTTGTAGAAAATTGATTTGATTAGTTGTATATGTATTTTTTATGTTGTTGAGGTAAATCTGCTTTAACTGTTGGTTTCAATGTGGTGACAACTCTGATATGGCCCTTTGCTGTCGGCTGGGCTGTAAGCAATCTATATTGCCTTCTTGTGTGGCAGGTGAAGTGTTTACCTGGGGCGACAATGATGAGGGACAGTTAGGTGATGGCACAACCAATGCCATACAGCGCCCTCGCATGGTGGCTGCTTTACAGGGTGAGTGAGTGATGTGATGGTATGGATATGTTGTGTTAGTGTCTGTCTGTGATTGGATAGAAATAGGTATGTGTATTATGATTGGATAGAAGAATGGTCAGTGAATTTGTAATACAATTGAATGGAATTGCATAGTGTGTGTAATATGATTGATTTGTCTTGTTTTGTACGACTCAATCAGATAAAAATTGTACAATGTTTGTGCATGGCATGCTTTGATTCACATGCAAGTCTTTACAGATGATGAAGAATTGAACTAACTGAGGAAATGTTGCCTTCATCCGCTTGTCTGATATTTTTCTCATACTGACCTTTTCAAATGCCTTATCCATACTTGGCATGGAACATCACCACAATATCTGGATCCTCAAAAGAATAAAATTTGGAGAGCGTGGAATTCATTTTGCCTCCACAGCTGGTTAGGTCAGAAGACTGATCTCCATAGTGAGTTCACTTCATTGTGCCATATTCAAACTTAGCCTGGTTTTCTCCTTTTCTTTGGCAAAGGAATGCACTCCCCTTTAGTTCTCTGAGTTAGAATTTAGAATTTTTCAGTGCTCTTGGATCCTCTCAAGCAGCCTTACAGCTCTGTTTTGTTTCAGTTGAGGAAAACTTCTTTCAGTCTTCCTCACAAGGGAGAATTTCATATGTAAATGTCTGCCAGTTGTGCTTTATCATCATCTCTCTCCAGCTTTTGCCTCATGCACTATGGAGTCTCTTTTTGTCATCCTTCATTTCCTCAGCTTCGGATGAAGAGCTACACACTCTGCCCTTAGTGTTGCTCTAAATGTTCTTCTGAAATCTTATAACTCGAGGTGTGCCAGCACTACTCATGTGCAGCATTGCAGTCTGTCCAGAATTCAGATATCCACATCAATGTTTGTTATGGTCTGCCAGTTTGGGTAGAAATATCCACTTCTCCCAAATAGGCTGGTTCAGTATCGATTCCAAGGTGTGGAGACAGGCCAGCATCTCCCCCATCTGGTCTGCACTCTCAACTTATTTGGGCAGAAATATCCATTTATCCCAATAGGCTGGTTCAGTATCGATTCCAAGGTGTGGAGACAGGCCAGCATCTCTCCTGTCTGCTCTGCACTCTCATTTATTATCAGAGCCGTTGAAGTGTGATGAAAAGTTGCTATGGCAGTTTTATTCATCAAGGATGCACAGTTCACCTTGCTCCCACCAAGGCTCAGAGTTGGACAATGTCCTGGTGAGGAGATGAAACAGGCATTTTTGTTGCAAAAGGCAAGCCTTTGTGAACATAGACTGGGATGCCTGAACATTCTCTGATTGACCAAATCTTTCATGATAGTTGGATTCTGTCGGGGGTCACCGGTATCAGCATATTCATGGGGACCGTGGTTGGATGGACATGGTGATGCCTTCGAGAGGGAGAGCTACTTCTGTTGGCTGCATGAATAAGCAATTATTGTCATCAGCAGGGGGCATAGTAGATGGTATCCAGCATATGTTGGATCAGAACAAGCACCACTCATTACCACTGAAGTGACTTAGCAGCAGTGCAGTGTCTCCTCTGGTGGGTTGCCTCATGATGATTGGACACTGACTGTTCCCTGTCAATTGCTGTTTCCTGGGGTGTGTGAGTCAGGCCTAGCTGTGGCTGTGGAGTCAGAATGAGTGGTGTGGGTGCAATGTCACGGAGGTGATAACGGGAGATGGGACAAAAACAAAACAAAAAAATACTTCACAATGCAGGTGTATTCAGTGCAAATGCAGGTGAACATGGTACAAGTGACAACATTGATGAGGTCTTTGTTGATGATGTTTACAGAAATTACAGTATTTCAGTGTCAAAATTAGAGGTTTCTCTTGTGAGAAGTACGATTTCCAGTGCCTGTTCTGTCATCCAAGTCACCCACCCACTGCCCATCCCCCTACCTCACCCCTCCTGGCTTGCAACCTTGCCAAGGTCAGAGGGCTTGCACTGTTGAGTGATCCTTTGGGCTATGCTGACAGGGGCATCATCACTTGAATGGAAGGCCTATATAGTCAAGTTGCTGACTGGCCTAAGCACAGTGTGGTAGGAGTTGATGCCCCTGATAGGGTCTCCCATGTCAGACAGGTTAAGGGTGAGGGCCCTGACAAATCTTAAACCCACATTTTTTTGTACTTCTTCTGCCTCTCTTAATTGATCTTTTCTGTCTTCGTCTCCCCTTCAAGTTTACTTTTCCACACTCTTCTTTTCTCTGCGGTCGTCTTATGATCTGCCGTGTTTGCCTGCGGTGCAACCTGTGATGGAGGGGAAAGAGATCCCGGTGATCGAAAGGTGCCCTCAACACATCTTTTTGGCTCGGACCTCTTCCAGACAGGAAGTACAATCTGGACCAGGTGTATCAATCAGATACCCCTGCATGGGGCTGGGTCAAGACAGGCAGTTTCCCACTGGCCAAGTAACCATTATAGTGCTCAGCTCTCTGTCCCTGGTAGTTGAGCATGATCAAGGGGGATAGGATTGGAGGGCTCCTTTTTGTCATATATCCCTCACAAAGCCTGGAAGTGGTCAAGACAGTGACTTCCTGGCCCTGGCCCCATAGTTAGACTCCATGGTGGGTTAATAAGAGAGGGACGAAATGAAAAAAAAAAACAAAAATGGTTTCTTTCTTTTTTTTTTTTTCTGCTGTCCCAGCCTCTGCACCACCTCAGAGGCAGTGCACCATGCCGCTCATCCGACACCCCGTCCACAGCTACCGCCCAGTTGGCCCTGCCACAGCCCCAGCACCGACAATCCACAGGGAGCAGACACCGGAGGAGACACTGCACTGCTGCCGAGTCACTTCGGTGGTGTTCAGTGACGCCTGTTCTGATCTAACATACACAGGACACCACCTACTAAGCCCCCTACTGACGACATAATTGCTTAGTTGCAGAGCCGGCTTGAGTGAACTCTCCCTCTGGAGGGCGCACCACGTCCATCCAACAACAGCCCTCATGGACTCACCGATATCGGTGACCCCGACGGAACCAAACCAAGGCCACAGATGTGGAGAGGACATTGAAACTGAGATCACCATGAGAGCAGGGCATGAAGGGCCACAGAATTTGAGACTTTTTAAAATTTTTGTTTATGCTGATCGATGAGAATGATGAGGATGATTAAGATGATGCTACGGATTTCCATTTCGGTCTGAGACTACATGACAGGGCTGTAGTCTACGCTTCCTTTCATAATATATCCCGGTGTCAACCAGGCCTGAGAGATACAGGCACTTGCAGTGTTGGTCAGGAAATTTGAGCAATGCTCTCAGGAACACATCCATTAAGTGGATGAAACTCGACTGTGTGGTCCCAGTCTTCCGAACTGAGTCCACAGCAAACTCAGCTCTGGGTAGGAGCCAGTCGGGGCAGAAAAACCCACATGACTCTGATGGGATTCGAACCCACGACCTCCCAGCCGGGAGTCTGCAATGCTAACCACTTCGCCACGGTGACTGGTCAGAAATGGTTTCTTTATTAAAGAAATCCCCCAGCCCACCCCCACCCCCCTAAAAAAAAATCCTGTCTGCCATTTTTTTTTGTTGTTTGTTTGTTTTTTGTTGTGCACATTTGTACTTTTTTCAATTTACCATATGTGTTTGTTTGGCATGATTTTAAAAGGTCTTGTGAGTGGCTCCATTGTACCCACTTTCTCAGTATGCCATGGGGAGGGGATGTTCTCCTATACCTGATTCTGGCATGAGAAATTCTATTCTGCTTGAGACATTCTTATTGTTTATCACTTTGTGCCATTTTCTTGAGGGAGAGGAGGAATTTATCCTTGTAACTCCAGAGTAAGCATGGGGGACAATTACTCTGACTGACTGACTGAAACCAATTTATTGTCAGATTAACTCATGTTTGTTCTGACCTTTAAGAAAACAATATGAACAGAATGTCAATGTTTTTCATTCAAAGAAAAGGAACATAATTACAAAAAGGACAATTACACAGAGCCCCTGATGGCAGCTGATGGAGAGTTGTAGCTTGGGGAACTGTCCAAACATTCTCATATGGGATCAGTGTTTCCTGTTAAGGTGAACATGCTTCCCACTATCCATTTCAATATTGTGATATTTGTTTGGACAGGTAAGTATGAGAAAAAGAAATCTGACAACTAAAAGTAGTTTAACAATAAGCTTAGCTGTCCAGACATTATCAGCTTTCCTCTCCCCCCTCACCTCCCCCCCCCCCCCCTCCCCCTTGCTTGATCTGGTTAAAGAAGCAAAAACTGAGCTTTGTTTGAAGATGGTGCAATGAAATGAACTCTGTAATGGCAACCTCTCTTCCTGCCAAACTGGCTATGGAGGCATTATTAACTCCCTGTTCTCCAAATTTTGTTTGTTGTATATTTTTGTTTGTCTTGGTTGGTTGGTTGGTTGGTTGTTCTTTTGGGGGAGTTCCCAGTAACATGGTGATGTTCCATGCCAAGTAAGGAGAAGGCAAATGTTTTTACAGGCAAGTACAGTATATAGTAAGACTACTTTTGATAGTAGCATTCCCTTTTCATTGTCCATCTGATACCCACTGTGTAATGTTGTGACAGCTTCCATCTGTTTGTCTAATCTGACCATGTTTTCAAATGTTGTTAATTAGTGAGGTTGAGATAGCTGCGATCCTCCTGTCTGATTGTTTGTCCGTCCATGGTTCACTCTGTGATGTGTCTGTCCATGGTCCGTTTTATTTTGTTTGTCCATCCATGGTTCACACTGTGATGTGTCTGTCCATGGTCCGTTTATTGTTTGTCCATCCATGGTTCACTCTGTGATGTGTCTGTCCATGGTCCGTTTATTGTTTGTCCATCCATGGTTCACTCTGTGATGTGTCTGTCCATGGTCCGTTTATTGTTTTGCCCATCCATGGTTCACTCTGTGATGTGTCTGTCCATGGTCCGTTTATTGTTTTGCCCATCCATGGTTCACACTGTGATGTGTCTGTCCATGGTCCGTTTATTGTTTGCCCATCCATGGTTCACACTGTGATGTGTCTGTCCATGGTCCGTTTATTGTTTTTTGCCCATCCATGGTTCACACTGTGATGTGTCTGTCCATGGTCCCGTTTATTGTTTTGCCCATCCATGGTTCACACTGTGATGTGTCTGTCCATGGTCCGCTTATTGTTTTGCCCATCCATGGTTCACACTGTGATGTGTCTGTCCATGGTCCGCTTATTGTTTTTTGCCCATCCATGGTTCACTCCATGATGTGTCTATCCATGGTCCACTTATTGTTTGTCCATCATGGTTCCCCTCCAGGGGTTGCAACCTTGCCATGGTCGGAGGGCTTGCGTGGTCCTGTGATCCCTTAGGCTTGCTGGCTGGGGCATCAATACTTGAAGATAGGCTAGTTTTTTAAAATGCTTCTAGGCCTGAAAGTTGAAGATGCTGTCTGGCCTAAGCACAACGTGGTAAGGAGTTGATGCCCCTGGTAGGGTTTCCCATGTCAGACAGGCTAAGGGTGAGGATCCTGACTTATAGTACCCGGCTTTCTCCTTTTCTTGTTTTCTGCCCTTCTTATTTGGCTCTTTTCTATCTTCATCTCCCCTTCAAATCTTCTTTTCCACGCTCTTCTTTTCTGTGTGGTCTTCTCGAGGCCCACCATGTTTTCCGTGTGGTGCGTCCTGTGATGGGGGAGAATAGGATCCTGGAGGTGAGACCGCTGATGTGACTGCGGTGCATCAAGTCAACACACCTCTGTGGCCTGGACTTCCTCTAGACAGGTGGTCGAAGTGGCCCATTTCTATCAAGCGGCTGGTCACGTGCATGCCCTAGCTCAGGCTAGAAGGCGGCGGCTCGGGTCAAACGGGTTTGGGAGCTTCTGTGGCAGGGATGCTTTCAGGCCTGTGTATGTCTCTTTTGAAGTCCTGCTGCCCAGATATACTGGAATTCCATGTAAAATGGGCATCCCCCTTGTTGGGACTCGATGGCGGGTGGGAATCAAGAGAGATGAATTCTAATGAATACAACATGGCACCAAAAACAAAAAAAAGACACAGGCAGGATTCGGAAACGGATACGACACAGATTCGGAACATGAGACGAGAGTCTTTTCAGGCTTCTGGCCCAGCTGGTTGATTGTGGAGGGAGCAGATGAGGATAGACCTCTGTCGGGCCGGAGTCCTTTTGCAATTGCGAAGGGAATCAATGGCCTCAGCGGGAAGCCAAAGAGTGTCAAGAGATTGAGGAATGGGTCACTTCTGGTTGAGTGCTCTTCCAAGCTGCACTCAGAGATGCTGTTAAAATTGACATTGTTGGTGGATCGACTGATCAGGGTGTCTCTACACAAATCTCTGAACTCTTCGAAGGGAGTAATCCGGTGCAGAGATCTGAGAGGAGTGTCGGAGGCTGAAATCAAGTCAGAACTGGCATTGCAAGGAGTGACCCACGTTCATCGTGTGTGCTTGCGTAAAGGCAGTGACAGGGTTCCGACTGACACCCTTTTCTTGACCTGCTCTACTTCTCTCCCAGAGTTGATTACAGTGGGCTACCTGAGAGTTTCAGTGTCGCTGTACATTCCGTCACCTCTGCGCTGTTTCAAGTGCCAGAGGTACGGCCATGTGAGGGACAGATGTACGGAAGAAGAGGTGTGTGGTACCTGCTGCCAGCCAGTCCACCAGGGTGTGTGTGACAGTCCACCACTCTGTGCCAACTGTGGAGGCAAGCACCCATCATCATCAAAAACCTGCCCAAACTGGTTAAAGGAAAATGAAATTCAGAGAATAAAGACTGAACAGCGAATCCCGTTTTTTGAGGCGAAAAAGATTGCTATGAAAAGTCAACCAACTGCTGGGCTCTCGTTTGCAGCTGCAGTAAAGAAGCCAACAACAGTCAGCATCGGAGTACAGACGGTGGAGTCCTCGTTTGCTGAGAGAGAGCCAGAACCAAGTCTGTAGCCTCAGGTGGAACCACTTGCATGCGATGAACCCCGGCAGTCATCGCCTTCAGATATGAGTTAGTCTTCGAAGCCTACTCCCGCCCTGAGACCATCAGGGGGCAAAAGACCTACAGGCCCTTCAGGACGGCAGAGAGTGGAAGTCATTGAAGTGCAAGACAAGACCACCCCCTAAAATCCTCCAAAGGGCACCCTACAGCTGTCAACAAGGGAGTTGGCGGTTCTAGAGGAAAGACCAAGTCGCCGACTAAAAAGAAAAGCGCCGAATATAATTTTATCAGATCGAGAGAAAAAAGCGGAGAGAAATATCAACAGATTTGCAGTTCTCTCAGATCTAGATGATGTTGATATGGAATAAAAGGAACTTGCTGTGAAGAGTTCCGAGATTTATTTTCCTTTACCATATTGCTTTTATGATGGACTCATCCACAATGGATTCAATCATACACTGGAATACCAGGGGACTGTTTTCCAATTATGAAGAATTGCAGCTGTTGTGCCGCGAGGTTAGGCCGATGCTAGTTGCCCTCCAAGAAACTCTTCTGAAGTCTGACAAAAATTTTTCACTTTCTGGCTACAGTTTTCTAAATCTACCTGGAGTTGCCTTGTTCATTCACAACTCTGTTCTGTACAGCCCAGTTGCTCTGCAGACACCGCTTCAGGCAGTGGGAGCTCGGGTTACTCTCCTCAAAACAGTTACTGTCTGTAGTTTGTACTTATCTCCAAACATCTGCGTCACCAAACGGAACCTTATTTTGCTCTTGGAGCAGCTTCCTCGACCCTTCCTGCTGTTAGGTGATCTGAATGGCCACTCTCCTCAGTGGGGAAGTGAGAGATCTTCACCACGGGGTCTGCTTTTGGAGGAAGTGTTTTTGGAGTTTGATCTGTGTGTCTTGAATAGGAAATCACCAATTTACTTTCACTCCACTAATGGCGCCACATCTTATCTGGATCTTACTGTCTGTGACCCATCTTTGTTTTTGGATTTTGTTTGGGAGGTTGATGAGGACCTGCATGGTAGTGACCACTTTCCTGTGTTGCTTCGGTGTACGAATGCAGAGAGTGAGTCTTTGCCAGAACGCCTCAATTTCAACAAAGCAGATTGGGACCTCTTTGCCACTAAGTTTCTTATGGATCTGGAAGATGACAAGATCCTGCAAAGTGACAATCCGGCAGGAAGTCTTTCAGATTTCATACTGAATTGGGCAAAGTCAAACCCATCCAGACATCTTCCAAGAAGCTCCTAATGCCAGAAGTTCCTTGGATCAATTCTGAGTGCAAAGAAATTAACAAAACCCGTAAAAGAGCTCAACGTCGGGTCTCTTGCAGACCCTCGATGCCCAGCAGACCGAGCGCATCAGAAACTGAGGGCCAAATCCAAACACGTATATAAGACCAGTAAGCGTTTATCTTGGAGACAGTTTTCTCAAGTCTCACATCCAAAACATCGAAGAAAAAATGTGGAAAATCATCAAGAAAATTAAAGGGAAGAACACCTGCCCCACTGTGAACCATCTCAAGTTTTCTGATTTTTTAATAACAGAGAAAAAAGCAGTTGCTAATCTGCTTGCTTCAACCATTGAAAAGAATTCCTCCTCTTCTAATAAGTCAGCCAGTTTTGTCAAAAAACAAAGCCCTTAAAGAAAAATCACCCTGCAACTTTTCGTCAGACAACATGGAAGACTACAGTCTTCCTTTCACTTTAAACAAATTGAAATCCGCCTTACTTTCTTGCAACGATTCCTCTCCGGGTATAGATGAAATCCATTACAAACTTTTGAAACATCTTCCGCAAAAAGGTCTGCACATCCTGCTACATGTATACAACCATGTATGGACTACTGGATTCTTTCCACCATCTTGGTGAAAAGCCCTCATCATTCCTATTCCCAAACCAGGAAAAGATCTCTCCAACCCGTCAAACTACCGTCCAATAGCTTTGACCAGCTGTGTCTGTAAACTGATGGAGAAAATGGTCAACGCTAGACTCATGTGGAAACTCGAAACCGACGGCCTTCTGGCGAAAGAACAGTGTGGTTTCCGTAAACATCATACTACAGTGGACCATTTGATCCGTCTGGAATCTACGCTTCGGAACGCTTTTCTGAACAAACACCACGCAGTGGCTATATTCTTCAACTTGGAGAAAGCCTACGATACCACCTGGAAATCTGGAATTCTTCATGATCTCCATGATCTTGGTTTTCGGGTTCATCTTCCACTTTTCATTCAAAATTTTTTTTTGGCAGACCGACAGTTTCAGGTCCGGGTTGGCACCACTGTCTCTGATGTTCATGAGCAGAGAGTTGGATGTTCCACAAGGGAGCATACTGTCTCCTGCCCTCTTCAGCATCAAGATTAACAACATTGTCAAGTCAGTTCAGCAGGCTTCAGACTGCTCATTGTCTGTACCTGAGTGTCCAGCGCAGGCTCCAGCTTTGTGTGGATAAAATTCATCAGTGGGCGGATAGAAACGCTTCACCTTTTCTCCTACGAAGACACAGTGCATTCACTTCATAATTTTCATCATTTTTTTCCAGATCCTGAAATCAAAATAGGGAAATCTCCCATTCCAGCTGTCACAGAGGCCAAATTCCTTGGAGTTATTTTTGACCGAAAACTCAACTTTCTCAGCCACATTAAACACCTCAAAACCTCTTGCCAGAAAGCTCTGAATATTCTGTGGGACGTAGCACACACTGACTGGGGCGCTGATAAGAAAACTTTGCTGCACCTCTACAGAGCCTTGGTCCGTTCCAAACTGGACTATGGTTGTGCTGTGTACGGCTCTGCAAGACCGTCTTACCTAAAACTCTTGGACCCTATCCACCATCAAGGGCTTCGTCTCTGTCTTGGAGCATTCCACACCACCCCTGTGTACAGCCTGTACTCAAAGGCAGGTGAACCTTCACTGTCCAACCGCAAGCTGAAACTGTCTTTGAATTACTATGTCAGACTGTTATTGGAACCTGAAAACCCTGCCTATGACTGTGTCTTTGACGCTCAGTTTCAAAGCAAATTCGAAAACAACCCTAACTGTATTCCGCCGTTTGGTCTTCGTATGCAGCCTCACATGTGGAATGCAGGTCTAGACCTAGGAGTTGTGTCCGATTTTTCCAAGTTTCCAGATCAACCTCCGTGGACCTTTTTCACACCAGAGATTCGTTTTGATCTTGCAGCTTTTCGCAAAGAGTCAACTAGCTGTCTGGCATACATGGCATTGTATGCTGAGCTCTGTTCGAAATTCTCATCCTATCAGAAAATGTTCACTGAAGGTTCCAAGTCTGAAGATGGAGTGGCCTGTGCAGCCTATTGCCCAGGTGATCCTTCTTAAATACTGTTTGAACATCTACGAAAGGGATCTTTTTCTGGTTCTGTCAGATTCACTGTCAGCTTTGGAGGCCATAGCTGGCAGCAACCTCCAGCATCCAGAACTTTCACACTTCTTTGAACTTTTAAACCAAGTTGAAAGTGGAGGGTTACAACATTCTTCTGGCTTGGGTTCCCGGTCATGTTGGCATCGGAGGGAATGAAATGGTTGATTGATTGGCCAAGAATGCCACAAGAGAGAAAATGTCCAACATACACATCCCCTGCTTGGATCTGAAACCCAAAATTAACGATTATGTCAGAGACCTCTGGCAGGAGGACTGGAATACACAGACGAATAACAAACTCTTTCAGATCCATCCAAACCTAAAGGAGTTCCTCTCATCTTCGTCTGGCGGTCATAAAGATGAACGGTTCTATGCGCTGCACACCGGCCATTCGTATTTTACCCATTCCTACCTTTTAAAGAGTGAAGAAGCTCTGTGGTGCATTCCGTGTCATGCGCCACTCACAGTGAAACATATTCTTTTAGAGTGTTGGGACTTGCACGATGTGAGACACAAACATTTTACAGCAGATTCCATGAAAAAACCTGTTCAGAGATGTTCCGCCTGACGCGATCTTTGAGTTCTTGAAAGAGGTTAACATTTTTCATCGGATCTGAGATTTTACAGTGGAAAGATTTTTTTACAAAGTTTTGGTTGAGTTTTTAGATGATGTATTTTAAAGAATTGTGTGAATGAATGACCTGTGAGTTGATTTTAACGTGGTGACAGCCCTGATATGGCCCTTTGCGGTCGGCTGGGCTATAAGCAACATTATCTTTGTTTGTCCATCCATGGTTCACTCCATGATGTGTCTATCCATGGTCCACTTATTGTTTGTCCATCCATGGTTCACTCCATGATGTGTCTATCCATGGTCTATTTATTGTTTGTCCATCTATGGTTCACTCTGTGACGTGTCTCTCTATTGTCCATGAAGTGACAGCTTCTACCTGTGTGATCTATCCTTGTCTATCCTGTGTCCTCTTGTGATGGGTTCCACCCATCTGTCAGATTAATCCTTATTCATTGCTTATTTTATGATGGCTCTCACATATCTAATTTATCCTTATACATTTATTATGTGCTTTGTAACAGCTTCCATCAATTGATTTATCCTTGTCCTCCATTGTTCAGTCCGTGACAGCCTCCGACTGTCTGATTGATCCATGTCCAGCCATTGTCTACTATGTGACAGAATCCACTTTTTTATTTGACCAGGTCTGTCCATGGTCTGCCGTGCAGTGGCTTCCACATACCTGTCCATTTTATCTTTATCCATCCATTATCCTGTCTACAATGCCTTTGACCAGTTTGATATATCCTTGTCCATCCTTCATGTTTTCAGTGATGGCTTCTGCCTGTCTGTTTTAACTTTATGAAGCCATTGTCCACTCTGTGTTCTAGCCTGTCTGATCTATCCTTTTTATACAATTGCCCACTCCAAAACGGCTTCTGTTAGTCCAATTTATCCATGTCCGCAATTGTCCTCTCTTCTACAAGACAATGATGGTTCAGGTTTTGTTGTTTATTTTGAATTCTATTGCCATAGAATAACAGCTTTTCTGTATTTGGTTGCTCCTTTTAGTTGAAGAAAATTGTGTCAACTTTGTGGGTGATGTGTGTTTCAGGGAAAAAGATCAACCGTGTGGCCTGTGGGTCAGCTCACAGTCTGGCCTGGTCCACCCACAAACCTGTCAGTGCTGGACGTCTGCCTTCCCAGGTCAGTCACCACTCTGGCCTATACAGTTAGTCACCCTCGCATTTGATCTAAAGCAAATTCTCCACTGTTGTGTTACTTAGAAATTTCTCCTCCATGTTCTTTGACCAAGAAACTTTTGAGAATTTTACACACTAAAATACGCTGACTTCCTCATTACAAGGTAAGTGCAGTACTATAGCTTGTAAGAGTTCGTTGTAGATCCTGTGGTAGATATTGGACTTGCACACAACAAAATTCACCAGGCGGTATTGAAACGAAGAGGATCCTTTTATTTACAAACGTTGAAGAGATATAGGAACAAAAACAATCCACTGACCCTCAGGTTCAATAAGTCATACAAGAAGTCAATCATACATGCCGCAGGCAATGTTCTGCTAATGGCAGCTTTTCATCAACTAGACTCAAACTCAGTGAAGACTCGAACACTTTTATGCTCGATGATGACTAAAACTCTTCAAAAATCTCATTTCTGTCTCTCTTTCAGTCGTGTAGCTCTCATTGTTTTATAGGATATCGACAGAATACTCTCAAGCATACTTGATTATTCTTTTCTAGAATATTCTGCATATCAGTAAGCTTAATCAATGAAATTGCAACGACCATATGCAGATGTAATTCGGTCAGCTTCTACAACATTCTCGAACCTTTGGTAATGCACTAGAAACTTATGGAAACCTGGTGAACATTCTAACATAATCTTGAATTCCAGTCGCATTATCAATCGATTCAAAAACAATACTGAACAATTAGGCATACATTCACTTTCCAAACGTTTCAAACAAATCAACAATAGCACTACACTGACCGAAAATACACAGATCTAAAAGCGATAAATAAAAGGAGGCTTGCAACGCGTCATTATTGCTCTGGCGTCTTTCACAAAAGTTCCCCCTCTCTTGTCTCCCTTTTAAATTGTAACATAACCCCCTACTTAAAGAATTGTCCCAAATTTCTAAAAACTTTTACAAATTAAAAAAGAATGTCAAATGACTTTAAAACAAAGATCAACTGGCAACACACACCCAGTTCAAAGTGTACAACTAGTACAAGTCTCATTTACTCACGCACGACTTAAAAAGTCTGCAGCCAGATTGTCTGTGCTTTCACATATTCAACCTTCATATCAAAGTTCTGAAGGTACATGGCCCAGCGTGTGACCTGCTGTTCACAAACTTGGCAGATTCTAAAAAAAATAAAGGTTTATGGTCAGTACGCAATACAAAGTGACCCCCCTGGAGAAACAGTTCAACTTTCGTCCTGCCCACACAATAGCAAGGCACTCCTTCTCCATGGTCGCATACCTCCGCTCTGCCCTGGGTAGTTTCTTGCTGGCATATGAGACTGGGAACAGCTTCCCATCATGTTCCTGCATGAGGACTGCACCAACACCCTCGTCGGAGGCATCAGTGCTGAGCACAAACATCTTGTTAGGGTCAGGCAACCGTAGCACAGGTTCCTCAGACAGAAAGTTCTTCACGGTGTCGAAAGCTCGGTCTTGTGCATCTCCTCACTCCAGTTGGTTGGGCTTTCCCTTGCACAGAAGGTCTGACATTGGAGCAGTTACAGCTGCAAAGTGAGGCATATATTCTCTGTAGAACCCCACTAAGTCGAGAAAGGACCGCAGTTGTTTTTTTGTCTGGGGACGAGGTGCTTCTAGAATTTTTGTCACATTTGAGCACCCCTTTTCATTCTTTCCTGGAGACGGTGACCAATGAAGTCAATATCATCTGCACCAATAACACACTTGCTGGGTCTTGCAGTCAAGTTGGCAGAAGACAGCCGTTTGAACAGCTTCCGAAGAATTTCCAGGTGTTCTATCCATGTCTTGGAGTGGACCAGGATGTCATCCCAGTAGTATTCCATGTTGCCCAATAGTTTTCTCATGCCCTCTTGAGTGTTGCTCAGAATTCTTCATGCCGAAGGGCATTCGGAGGAACTCTTACGTCCCATCTGGAGTCACAAATGCAGTCAATGGAATGTTTTCTTCTGGGTATGGGGACTTGCCAATACCCCTTGCTGAATCTTGGAAAAAAAAACTTTATCTCCACTCAGTCGCTGGAATAGGTGAGCAACTGTAGGCATGGGTTCAGAATCTAGGAAAATCAGCTTGTTGAGTCGCCTAAAGTCGATGCACACTCAGTTAGTACCGTCTTTCTTTTTGACAATGACAACTGGCAGCGCGTATGGTGACCCTCGGGAGTCGGATATAACTCCCAGTTTCAACATGTCTTTGATGTCCTCTTTCAGGGACTCTCAGGCAGCATAAGGCAATGGATAGGGCTTTGACCTGATAGGCTCGGGTGATGTCAACTTCACTTCATGCTGAATCAGATCTGTTTTTCCTGGAAACTCAGTGAAGATACTTGAGTACTCATTTAACAGTCCACGTATTTCTGTTTGCTGCTGGCTGTTTAGTTGTGACCCCAAAACTACACTGTCACTAGTTCCCTGGGGTTTGAAATCATTCATTTCTAACAGTTCTTATCGTTCACAGAATTTTCTTCAGTGAAGTTGTCACTATCACTGGAGGGGTAAGGTGGTTCCCATTGTTGGCAGTCAGCAGCATGTGCATCTGTAGCTGGCGTCAAAATTTCTTCCTGTTCAAAGTATTTCCTGAGCATATTCACGTGGAAAATCTGCTTGCCTTTGATTTTCCACTTCATAATCATTCAGCCCCTTGACTGCTTCTACAGGATAGGGTCCTTTCCGCTACATCAGCAGCTTGTTGTTGTCAGTAGGCAGCAGGACAAGGACATTGTCACCAGGCTGAAATTTCCTGACCTTGGTCTTCCAGTCGTAATAGTGTTTGCTTTTGCTTGGGACTTTTCTAGTTCACTTCAGGCTGACTGTAGGGTATCTTCAATGCGTTCACGCAGCTCAAATACATATTGATAGCTGTTCTTGATTTCTGGAGATTCCACTTCTTTTGTCCGCAGTTCTTTCAGGATGTGCATTGGTCCTCGCACAGTCCGGCCGTACAGTAGCTGGAAGGGAGAAAACCCAGTAGATTCTTGAGGGACTTCTCTGTAAGCAAACAACAAGGCATTGTGCCATTGTCGTGGTTGGTCAGCACACAACTTCTTCAGCATAGCCTTTAATGTTCCATTGTACTCGCTCTCAAAAGTTTGGATGCGTGTAATAATTATTCCCTACACACACCCACACCATACGCACATAGATAGCCAGGCAACACACGAGTTAATTTTTTTTTCTTTATAATTATGCTGCCTGAACCATCAAAATATACATTCATGTGAATTGGTACAAATCAATACATATCACTACATAGTATATAGATCAAGATATCAATACACAGGAACTTTCAATCATCAATATCAGCATATCATATTACAGATCTTGGTATATCACTCACAGATCTCGCCGGCGCCGTCCACAGTGTCTCACACATACAGTCAATGCACTCGGTTCCACAGCACTCTTGAAGCCACAGTCCACAGCACTAAAATATGACGAAGAAGGATAACCAAGGTCCCACACACGGTAAAACACAGTTCACAAACACACACAAGCGATGAAGAAAAAAGAAACACACAGCAAGCACAACAAACAAGCACAATAAATCACGTCGAACTATCATAAGAAGAACCGCAGATTCACAGGACACAGTAATCCATAGCAGAAGAACCGCAGATTCACAAAGCACAGCAATCCATAGAAGAAGAACCGCAGATTCATAAAGCACAGTAATCCATTGAAGAAGAATCGCATTCACAAGGCACAACAATCAATATTGAATCCCCGCAGAACACTTTTTTTTTTTTTCAGCAAAGTCCCATAGAACACAATAAACTTCGATTCGACGTGTAGTTGATCTAAAACAAAATTTAATTAACTTCTCCGTGTATTGATATTACAATGTTCACATCAATAAACTCAGCCCACCGACACATATGAGGTGTACAATTAGCGCACATAAATTTTCTTGCAGGAGTTTTAAGTCTTTCTCGGCGACACAGCCTTCACAACAATTTTATTACAAATAAATTTCCTGGTACATATTTCACACTGGTACCGTCATCAGAAGTATCGCACATACACATTAAACATCGACGCACTACTGACTTGAAAGTCAGCCTCTCCACATAGTATCACTACGGAGAAAACGACGATTTTAAACAAAATAAAACTAAGCTGCACACCAAAGCCTCGGCCGTTAGTTCTTGCTCTCTCTCTCGTCAATATTATTATTTTCGTCATGTACTTACCTAATTTTACCTTGACGTCATAATACTTATTTTTACGTTGACGTCACAATACTCCCCCTCCTCAAAAAAAAAAAAAAAAACAATGACCAAATTTTTTTTTTTTTTTGAAGAAGTAAACAAACAGCAGAATACACAAACCCCAGATATCACACATCAAAACAGCATCATAAAACTACAGTTCACACAAGGAAACTCACTTTCTAAGGGATCAACTGATTCTCACATGAACGGGAGAGAAGGTCAGCGAAAACATTCGCCGAACCAGGAACTGGCTGGACTTCATACGAGAAACTCCTGCAACGACAACGCCCATCTCATAATTCTTGAGTTCTTGAAGTTTGACGTTCGCAGGTACGTCAAGGGACGATGATCCGTCTGCAAGATAAACCTGACTCCCCATAGAAACCTAACAAATTTTTGCACAGCCCAGACAATGGCTAAACATTCCCGTTCAATAGTACTGTACGCCTTCTCACGATCCAGCAACTTTCGACTAGCGAACACGACTGGGTGAAGAAACATCATCATTCTCCTGAAGCAATACAGCACCCAAAAACCAACAGAACTAGCATCAGTTCTGAGAACAAAAGGATACCCAACCTAGGTAACAACAACACAGGTGCAGAGGACAAGATTCCCCGAATCTTCCTCAAAGCTTCAGCACACTCAGGAGTCCAAGAAATAGACCTTCCAGCACGATCAGCATCTTTGATCAAATCCGATAGTGGAGCACTCAAAAAGCAAACCCAGGAACATATCTCCTGTAAAAACTGAGCAACCCCAGCAAAGACCTGACCTGCTTCCTGGTAGTAGGAGTGGATATATTCAAAATCTTATCAACCTTCTTTCCTTCAGGGCGCATAGTACCGCCTCCAACAACATGACCAAGGAACTCAAGTGAACGAAAACCTGCTTCGATCTTCGAAGGACGAGCTGTGAGGTTGAAAGACCTCAGGCGAGAGAGCACACCCTTCACATGTTTAAGGTGAGCATCCCATGACATACTGTACACAAGAATATCGTCAAAAAAATTGATGGCAGAAAACTGATCCAATGCCAGCATACGCATCATACGTGCAAACACTGCAGGAGCCGACACAAGTCCAAAAGGCATCCTGACAAACTGGAATAGACCCATGTGTGTTGTGAAAGCCCTTTGGACGATCCTCAGGCTTAACCACGATCTGCCAATATCCTTTTGCAAGATCTATCTTTGTGAAAAACTGAGCATCAGCTAACCTTCAAAAAGACTCTCAACGTCAGGAATAGGTTCAGCATCAAAAACGGTAATTTTATTCACCGATCTGAAATCAATGCAAAAACGACACGTACCATCTTTCTTCCTGACCAACACAACTGGAGATGCATACGGACTGTTGGATGGTTCAATGATCCCAAGATCCAACATGATACCAATCTCTCTCTCAACAACCTCTTTCGCAGAAAAGGGGATATCATAACACTTCTTTCTAACAGGGACGTCTGTTGTAAGAGGGATCTCTAATAGTACATCACCTGAGAAAAGAACCTGGTTTAGGAGTCAAAATGTCCTGAAAATCATCAAAGACTGCACGCAACTCCCTGAAACCGCTGTCAGACAAAGTACAATCAAACTGCACTGAGCGGACATCTTCATCTGGCATAGAAACGCCATCGGAACAGCTAAAGTGGGGATGGGTAAAGCGTCATCACAGTCCTGGACGACACCAACTGTGTACAAACCACTTCACGAACAGTACAAACAGACTCCGTAGAGGGATCCACAGAAAGACCAACTTCTGGAGAACAACTCAAGAGAACCTGTTCCTGCTCATAAGCCAAAGGTGCTATCTCTGACCAGGGCACTGAAGTACCTTGTGAAAGAAACTGTAGGTACAACAACAGCAGAAGTAGACACAACAGCACGACGAATATACTTTTTGAGCATATTCGCATGAAAGATCTTTTTCCTTGCCCTTAACAAGAACCTTGTAATCTGGATGCAAGACTTTGACTACTGGGAATGGCCCTGACCAACTGGCTAACAACTTGTTAGAGTCAGTCGGCAACAAAACTAAAACTTCATCATCAACTTGGAAACGACGTTCCCTGGCTTCTTGTCAAAGTACTTTTTTACCCTTCAAAGCAGAATCAGCAGAATTCTTCATGGCTAACTTACACGAGTCAGCAATGACATTCTTGAGTTCAAACAAGTACGAATAAAGAGGTTTTGCCTCAACATCCTGAGCATCTGACCGAGTCCACGACTCCTGTAGTAAAGCAACAGGACCACGAACCTGCCGACCAAACAGCAACTGAAAGGGAGAGAAACCTGTACTTTCAGAGGGCAACTCTCTGCACGCAAACAACAGTGCAGGCAAATATCGATGCCACGCCTTTGGGTGAGTGCGGACAATCTTTTTTTCAACATCGATTTCAAAGTGCCATGAAATCTCTCAACATGCCCATTTGCCTGTGGATGATACGGCGATGTACGTATGCCCTTTGCACCACACAAAGCATGAAACTGCTTCATAAGATCAGAATTGAACTGTGTACCCTGATCAGACAGAATCTCCTTGGGGAAACCTAAACGAGAAAAGATTCCCAACAATGCTTCTGCCACAGCAACAGAGGAGATATCCTTCAACGGAACGGCCTGGAAAACGGGTAGCAATGTCAATCATGGTCAAGATGTAACGATGACCTTGTTCCGAAGGAGGAGACAGTGGGCCAACAAGATCAACAGCCACACGATCAAATGGAGTACTGATGTTTGGAACAGACGCAAGGGGTACTGGACAAACTCTCTACCCTTTGATACTGTCTTCTGACATACATCACAGGAAGCAACATACTTCGCTACATCCACAGTCACTCCAGGCCAGAAGAACTTGTTAAGGATTCTAGACAGAGTACGTCGAGAACCACAATGACCTGACAAAATCAGATCATGCGCCACAGATAACACTGTAGGTCGAAAGTCAACAGGAACAACAACCTGATCAAAAGAAATATCATTTTTGACAAAATGCCTGTACAGAACCTCATCAGACACATAGTAGTAAAAGGCAGTTTTACCTAACCTCTTCACCTCACCAGAAGATGCTGACTGGAAGCACGACTTCAATGACGCATCATCCTTCTGTTTCTGAACAAGGTCAGAACGGGAAATGTTCAGATCATCAGGGATCTGACACAAAGGCTTTTTGTCCACAACATGCTTAGCTCTAGCCCTGGTTACGGCGGCTAAAGAGAAAGGTTCACCAGATACATCACTAAACTCACCACTCACAGAAACTCCAGGTACATTACCCACAATGAGATCTGCGACAGGGCTATCCAAGACACAACAGTCAAATCACCCACAAAATAAGGACAACTGACTGAAACTGTAGCCAGTGGAAACTCATCCCACACCACCCAAAAAAGAACACACTTCACTGTGGTTCCTAACATCTGACTGTCAGAAACTAACCGCTTGCGAACGCCACAGATAGTAGCACCAGTATCACGCAGAACAGAACTCAAAGTGCCATTCACAGAACCAGACTCCAAATTTAATTTGCCTGTGAACTCACCAGCAGCTAGACAAGCAAAAGGAGTATCAAGAACGGAACAACAAGCACTGGACTGTTTGCTGTCAGCTGAGTTTTTAACAACAGTGGAGTTACTAACCACAAAAGGACATTCATCTGGGTGGCTAAGGGTGCAAATTCTACAAGGGTTTCTACCTGACTTCCATGGACACCTAGCAGCTACATGTCCTGTCATTTTTACACAAAAACACACAACACTTGCAAACTGATCAGAAAGCACTTCCTGAGGGACTCTTACTGCCAGAGGTATGACGGGCGCCACGACCACGATAACGGCTACCGCCAAAGTTATTTCCACGACCAGCTGAGTAACCAAAGCTCTGATGACCACAATAACAGCTACCATCAAAGTTACTTCCACGATCAGCTGAGGAACCAGAGTAGTGGCCACTGTTTTGAAAAGTAGAGTATCTGTTTCCTCTGTCAGACTGACCACAGTATGGAGTTCTATCAGACTGACCGGATATGGATTTCTATCAAACTGACCAGGAGTTTTGTACCCAACAGAAGCAAAAATGTTTACTTCGGCTTTCCTAGAAAGCACCTTAGTGGGATGAGCATGTCTGTATGACTCTGCAGACTTGATCATTTCATCAAAAGTTTTCACATCCTTTTCGCACAGAAAAGTAGCCAAGTCCTTAGAGATACACTCCAAAAACTGCTCACGCAAGATAAGATCCACCAGACCTTCAAAAGACTTATCACTTTTTGACAAAGAGACCCAACGGTCAAACAAACGCCTAAGTTCAACTGCAAAGGTCTCGAAAGGTTCATCTGAGCTAGGTTTAGCTTCACGAAAACGCTTACGAAAACCATCTGGAGTACATTGAAATTTTTTTCAGCAAGCTCTCTTTCAAAAGCTCGTATGACACAACATTATTTTCAGCGAGACTGTGATAGAGAGTTAAAGCGGAACCCTCAAGTAAAGCAGAAAGGTATGTGACCCACAAATCCTCTGACCAACCTAAGGAACGAGCATGGGTTTCAAAACGAAACAAGTAACTGTCTATATCATCAGTTCTTTCTTTTTAAAAGGGGGCAACTTAGGAAACGTAGGGCGAGGGGCGTTAAACCTGGGAAAACCAGAACCCTGACTCTCACTGTCCTGTCCTGTCCTGAGACCGCACTCTGCTGAGAAGTAACTTGAAACTGTATTCTTTTAGTTTCCTCTATCTCTTGCATTCTTTTGTTTCCTCTCTCTTGCATTCTTTTTGTTTCCTCTTCCTCTTGCATTCTTTTTGTTTCCTGCATTTTTTTCCTCTTTTTGTTCCTCTTGCATTCTTTTTGTTTCCTCATTCTTTTTGTTTCTTTTTGTTTTCTTGCATTCTTTTTGTT